>CM037852.1:71770563-71814716 GCA_021234595.1 Delia radicum
CATTAAGGGTGTTCTTATTTTGAAATTGTTGAAATTTATCAACCGCCGGCCCGATTCTTGTTCCCTTCTGTTAAAAAATGTAATCCTGTAAAAATTTGAAGTCAATCCGATAATTTTTAGTGGACCCGGAAACGATTTGAAAATTTTCATGGGGTCTATATGGGCAAAATATCCATTTTAACGAAAGTAGTTACATTTAATTTTGAACTTTATTTTATCCATCACAAAAGGAAATGAAACATAACTGTTTTTTGGTTTTCTTCTCTTAAAATTATAAAAAATAAATATCAAATGCATGATATGACTGTTTAGATTCTCTAAAGTCGCAATAACAGTTACCTACTTAAAAAAAACATAAATTTATTTTCGCACGCTTTACTTGTGCGCAGAACATATTCCAAGAAATGTGTGTACTCTTGAGCTACTAAAAAATTGCATATTAATGCTGATAACGGGACATTTCGAGAACATTTTCTCTGTGTTTTTAATTTTCGCTTTATTTTTGGCTTTGGAAGCAAACAGTTCATAGTTCTACTTAAAATCGTAATTTGTGATCGCAGTGGAGTGAGTTCTTATCAGTGAAATCGAAAAGAATTAATAATTTAATAATAATAGATTTTTCTAGATTAATTTGTTAGTTAATTATTGTTATATAAATAAAAGAAATTAATAATGTCGAGTGCTTCAGTTATGGAACGCGTAAAGCCATTGAAAATTTGAAGAAAATCGATCCTAATTGGAAATGTTTCTCATCAAATTACTGGTGCAAAACTACCGTCTAATAGTCAGGTCTTGCAAGTTTTATTTTACAACATGCCGGTTTGTAAAAATGACTGCGATGCTTGGTGCGAAGCTAGCAATTAGTGCAGTGGAAATATTTTGGCAGCAAGCAACGTATACCTATTCGAGAAGAAGCACAAATGCGTTGAAAAGCTTGTAAAATTATACGACAAATGGAAAATCATTCAGAAAACAGTTCCTGGTAAAAGGTCGAGTTCCCAAAAAGAAGCTGCTGAGTCATTTTTGAATAGTCTAGACGACTTATTTGATATTGCTAACCGCTGATGCACTAGAAAAAATTCGGATTGCAGAAGATAGAGAGTTTCTTGAAATGCAAAGAAAAAAAGGAGCTCCCGGTTGTATGGCTGGTGTTGACAAGGTTTTGTGGAATCGGGAAAATAGAGCACAAGTACGAAAAGATAAGGGAACTGCAAGGAAAAAGAAAGCAAGATGAGGAGGAAATGAGCCGCACAGGTAAGGGTGACGAAACTCAATATTGTAATGTTTTATTTTTCAATATTTTATAGATGTTTCTCAATTAATGGAGTGTAATATGAAGGTGATATTAGTGACATATATCAAGCAACGAGATGCATAATGATGAACACTATGTAACCTCAAAAAGTAATCATGGTCACAAACGAGGGCGCAAAAATTTTTTAAACAGCAAGGTTGCTAGCAGCTCTTGACAATGCCAAGTGTCTGATGGAATGGCAGTTCATATTCTCATAGCAGCAGGTGAAGCATTTGGACTACGTTAGAAGAACTTGCAATCAATCGTTCAACTATTCATCGTTTACGCCAAGAGAACCGTTTTAAGGGAATCTGAAGAAATTTCAGCTAATTTCACTGATATGTAATTGGTGATTTTCAGCAAGGAGTTGGTTTTGATATTGTAACAATCTTTTCATTCATTTATAGGTGAGTAAAACTGGATCGCTGGTAGCCTCATTTGATTGAAAATTCATTGAAAGACTTGATCGTGCCCCCACGAAGGTTGAGCGAAATCGCAATTTCTGTTAGTTTCAAACGGCACATCAAAAACTTTCTCGGCGCACCAAAAGTAGCATCTTCGAGTGGTGAGGAAAATATTGCTGATATAGTGTATGAAAGATTACGTGAATGGAAAATTGTTGATCAAGTCAAAGGCTTGTCATATGATACACGTCAACAAATACTGGCATAAAAACAGGTGCTGCAGTTCTTTTAGAAAAAAAAATTGGCCGTAGTCTTATCAATCTACCTTGCCGCCACCATATTTATGAGGGTCGTTTTGCGAAGTGTTTTTCGAAACAAAACTTTCTTCAACCTCTGCACCAGAAGTTCCCATCTTTGAAAGATTTGGAAAATTTTGGCCAAATATAAATAAACAAGCTTTCAAAAGTGGCATTGAAGATTCGACCATTGTGAAAAAATAAGTGCAGCTGAACTAGAACACTGTAAAACTTTTTTGCTATGCTCAACTGGCTAAATCTCAAAATCGAGAAGACTATAAAGAATTACTACAGTTGGCTTTGATGTTTGTCGGTGCAGAGCAGTATAATTTCCGAACGCCTGGACCAACTAGCCATGCACGCTGGATGGCAAGGCTATATATTCCTTGAAAATATTTATGTTCCGTGATCAATTCAAACTAACGAAGAAGGAATTGAATGGTTTACGCGATATTTGCGTTTTTATAGTGACTCTTTATATCAAAGTTTGGTTTCAAATGCACTAATGCTATAGACGCACCGCTTCAAGATTTAACTTTTATTCAGATGCCATAAAGTATACTGAAATAGACACGGACATATCAGCAATAATTCTAAAAAAAATGAGCAACCATTTATGGTACATTTCAGAGCAAGTAGTAGCTCTGGCTTTTTATGATTCGAAAATACCCATAGAAGAGAAACAGAAAATGCTTAAAAACCTCAAATTAAAGGAACCAGTAGTAAAATTGGAAAATGGTCGAAGATGTTCGAATTTATTGGATTTTAAAAATATTTCGTTGTGTGATTTCGTGTCAGAGAAAACAAAATGTTTCTTTAGTAAATTTGGTTTGCCAATGGAGTTTTACTGTTAGAGCCTTCAAGTTGGGAAACATCTATACGCATTTGAAGAAGGTTGGACCGCATGTAAGGACTTATTTGTCGTCAATGATATTGCAGAGAGAGGCGTTAAGTTTATTCAAGACTATAATAGAATCTTGACAAATGATGAAGACGAAAAACAATTGTTGCTTCAGGTTGTTGAGGCTTATCGAATGAAATATCCATCATATAACAAAGCTACTTTAATAACATGATAAATAAAATAGTAATGATTAATAAATTTATTATATATAAAATACAATTATTTTTTAATATGAAATTTCATTTGATGTAACTACTTTCGTTAAAAATGGATATTTTGCCCATATAGACCCCATGAAAATTTTCAAATCGTTTCCGGGTCCACTAAAATTATCGGATTGACTCCAAATTTTACAGGATTACTTTTTAACAGAAGGGAACAAGAATCGTGCCGGCGAACTAGAAAAAAACACTTTTTAAAATTTTCCCATACAAATAAGAACACCCCTAGTGGACATAAATAAAAAAACTTTTAAAAATGTTGGATCAATTATATCGGATATGATATACATAAGTATATTAAATTATATGTAATTTTAATCGGATTTTGACCCGATATAAACATATCTATTTTGATTTAGAAAGACATAATTGCATAAAGTTTTATATAAAATTTTTCATATTAAATTTAAATAATTAAACAATTAAAATTTGTAGACAAGCATTGATTTTATTTCATTAATAGTATTTCATTTGATATCACAAACAAAAGCTTAAATTTAGTATTCCCAAGTAACAAAGTTTATATATAATCGATACAATTTTATACAGTTAAATATTGCAATACAAATATTTAAATAAACGTTTATGCCAAAGCATAAATATTTGTATCTAATTGTGTATAGCTTTGTGCTGTTTAAAATTTTGTACATATAGAAAAATGTATTATTTTATATGGTCCCTGCATATAATTGTACTTAATATACATAAATGTATCTTACTATACATACAATTTAGATTTATATATGGGCTTATACGAAATGGGCTTCAATATAAATGTTTTTTGTAATTATATATAACTATATATGAATCAATAATAAAAATATTTTATTTTAATAATTTTTGGTAATGCCACTGTTTATATAAAACTATATAGAAAGTTATAGGCCACCACGCTTTAAATATTGTTTAATAAACTCAGATTTGACTATATATGGTGATTTTAGATATAATTATACAATATCCGGAGTTAACATTCGGACTTACTAATGTTTGAGTTTTGTTCACAAGAGCGACTTTATCTTCCTCAAGCGCACACTTGCGCAAAAATATTATACTTTTTATATACTTCAAAAGAAAATTAACAAAAATTACCGTCTCTCGCAATATATCTCTTTTTTTAATTAAAGCAAAGCTAATTTAAAAAAATTATTATAATCAAAAAATTCTTCGGAGTTAAATTGTTAAAAAAGAGCCTGGTTTTTTTTTTGGCGTCATAGTCGCATTTTCGTAAAAGGACTAAAAATAATATTTATCAACAAATACAATTGGTCATAACACTTTTCTGGTTAAAAGCCAAACACTATAATAAAGATGATTTTTTCAACCTAGATGATTTTTCAACAGGTTCAGTTTAATGTCATCCATATCAAAGTACAGTGAATTTTTATATCAAATTAACATGAAAAAAAAGAATCACATTTAGCACTCTTGGCTGATCCTAATAGGTAGGTGGAAATTTCATGTTTGAGTATCTATAACCGCTTTCGCTACCTCATTGGAGGCGCGCGCAATTTTTAACAGTGGGTGTTAGTTGATATTTGCCTTTAAAATTTAGAAGCGGTTGGCGTAAAAAGTATAGACAAATCAAACTTTTTTTTAACACAACTCGCTTTTAAATAAAAATACCTTTAGAATAGTATGCACACTTTACATATTCAGTACGAAATATTTATCTGGAGCTAAAAGTCTGTTGGTGCTTTTTGGGAAAAAAATCGCAAAAATTTGATTTTTTTTTCAAATTTAAAATGAATGTAGTTTTTGAGTGAAACAAGATATTGCATTATTTTTTTTTTTTATTTATCAAGATTTTATTTAGTTGAATAAACCAATATTTAAAAAAATAAATTGACCTCTATTTCGTGCCGATATTCGCTAAAAAACTGGACCTGAGTCGGACCAAATTTAGAATTTCAAATTTTCAAATGGGAATATCTCGAGAACTATTAGAGATAACCCACACACGTATTCATATTTTTTGTTAGCAGATTACAAATATGTTAATTTTTTAAAAAATCGGATTTGAAACAAAAAATTGGTGAGCACTCTAAATTGTATATGCCAAAAACTTCCCTAGTTTGATTTATCACATTGCCGCCCACGGCGCGTTTGGAAGGTTTAAAATCAAAACTTTAGTTCGATATTATATCACTAATGCTTTTTTCCAAATTTCATTGCAATAAGGAAAGTAAGTAAGAAATGGCCGAATTATATCCAAACATTTTGTGATATATCATACTGAGTGACAGTCTACAAATACTACAAAAATATGGACTCACTCTATCGCTTGAAGTAGAAGAAAATCTCCTTTCCTTTATCACCAATTAGCCAATGATTTGTTTTTTTTTTGTTTTTTATGTTCTAAAATAATTGAATAAACAAACAATTAATTTTGTATTAATTTAATTTAAAAAAAATATTACCACCAGAATTATCATCGAGATGTTTTTCTTTCCGTTATTCCTTTTCAACTGTGATATTCGAATTAAAATCGTGATTTGTTAAAATGTTAACGAAAAAAGTTATTATTGCTGGTATGAAAAGTATGTTAACATCGTAAAGAAATTTACAGTAAAACCCGTTTAGGACGGACTTATTTGCAAGTCCCGACATTTTGGCAACAATATTCAGATAGAAAATTTCCGTTATTGGCAGAGAAGATGAAAAAAGACAAAATCCATTGTGTTTATGGAAAAAAAATTAAAAAAATGCAAAACTACAAAAAAAGCAAAATATAATACTTTTTAAAAGATAAACAATTTTAAGAAAAAAAAAACATTTAAAGCGAAGAACTTTTATCTTTCGTTTGGCAACACTGTTTTTAGCAGCTCAGCTCTTTTCGTGTAACATATTACTATTAAACATGTTCAGTTTGGTATATAATTTAACCATGAATCGACTTACAAACGAACAACTCTTGCCGATTATTGAATTGTATTATCAAAATTCATGCTCGGTAAGAAATTGGCATCGAACACTTCTTCCAATTTATGCTCAGTTTGGGCGAGTTATTGGACATTAAACCACCAACACGCATACGTAGAGTACGGACAGTGAATTATTCGTAGCAATTGGGCCTCTGTAACAATTGGGACTCTGTAACTCAACTACGTGGAAAATTTTGCTGAATGATTTAGGTGTTTTAAACCTTTTCAAATACAGCTGGTGCAATAATTGAAGCCACACGACCTACCACAACGGCTATCTTTTGGTGAATGGGCTCTGGCAAAGTTGGAGGAAGATACACTTTTTTATCGGAAAATTGTGTTCAGCGACGAAGCTCATTTCTGGTTGAATGGAAACGTGAACAAAAAATGCACTGTTTGGTGTGCATCATTGGACCGTACTTTTTCAAATACGACGAAGCCAGGAACGTTACTCTGAATGACGAGCGCTACAGTGCGATGATTACAATTTTTTTTTTGCCCAAAATGGTTTAGATGAAATCATCTTAAACATTGAATTATAAAGATCGTTCTATGGACTTTAATATTGATTTCATACATTTCTCGAAATTGTATGTGTTTTTTTTTAAATCAAATCCGAAAGCTTTTAAAATGTCACCCTTTATGGGTAAACATAGAGAAAATCTTATTTGTCTGCTCTGCATATGACTAATAAATAAATTTTGCTCTGGTTATTACGAACCTTATTTACAATGGACTAAATCATCCCTCGGACTACTTATTAACCGGATTTTATTTTAATAGATAATTTTATACTATATATCAAAATTTATTGATACATAGTATAAAATTAAGGACACATTATTACGGTTTTAGTTTTAATTGTGATTAACACCTTTGCTGGCAAAAACCAGCACGTAAAACAGATTTATTGCGACAAGCGAACTTTTTGAAAACTAAATGATTCAGTTTAAGCAACAGAGTGATTTGGGTTTCATAATAAAATCTATTCATATGCTATTGAAAAAATCATTGATCCTAACAAATTTATGTTGACATTATGTACGGTTACAGATACATTTTATCTCTAACCGAACGTTTCAGTTGTTAAAAATATTGAGTCGTCACAGTGAATCCGTTTTTTTTTCTGTGTGGTCAGAAAGTATATGCATCAAAATGTTTGCTAAATTTATTACTCTTTTGCTGATTTTAGCAATTTTCTACAAGGATTCACCCAGAAAAAATGTTGCTGAATTTAATGACCTTGTACTTTGTTCAGAAAATACTGCCGGAATTCCCAAATATATATGGTGGCATATCTAATTAGATGAGGTCCAATAACTAATCATATACAGTTTAATCCGAAAAATTGTGAATACAATAGTATCTAATGGAATGGATTTAATTTTTTCAATGTATATACAATTGAATCTGAATTTTTGCCAGATATTATTGTTTTAAATACTATCTTAATATATATAAAATTGAATACAATTGCAACGAATTTCGTATAAATGTTTCAATTTGTACTTTTATTAAATATAATAAGTACGAGTAAATTTAAAAAAATTGTGAGTTAATTATAGCTTAAAATAATTTTGTATAAAATATAATTGAATTTTCACTGAATGCAAAATTTACATTTAAAAGTGAGAAAAGTTCAAATAAAATTGTAGTTTATTAAATGTTTTTTTTTTTTTTCAAGAAAATTTCAACAAATGGCCTGTTCCTCGATCTCGAATGAAAACCTAGTCGAAAGAAATCTGGTCACTCGAATTCGATTCAATTTGGGTTTCTCTATTTCGAAAGCTATCGTTAATATACTTACGTGTGTCAATTATTGTGTTTTAGGTATTTAGTGGTGCCAGACTGGATATTTATACTTCTATTACAATTTCCTTTAAAAATACCAAAAATACTACTAAATTGTTTCAAGATAAATACAACATTACTTAGCAGTGATCAGCTGTATATGACAAATAAATAAATAACACAAATAAATAAAACAAAAGAAAAATTAATAAATTAAAAGAAGAAAATCAAAAAAGTAAATCAAAAAGTAGTTCCATTGTGGATTTCTTTAAGCTGAAATTTAAAGTTCTTAATAATCTACGAATATTCGTGTTATTTTATTCTTACCTTTTGTTATCGATTGCTTTTTTTAAAAATATTTATAATTTTTTATAATATCATTCATTTCAGCAAAGAACACTGAAAAAGAGGATTTTTTTTCTGTGGTTCTCCAATTTTTTTTTATATTCTGTACATGAATACTCTATAGTCCGACTTGCACATAGCCTTCTCCAGATCTCAAAATTTGTAAAAAATCGCAATTTTATGCACGTTTTAAATTTCATAAATTTGATAAAAATTATAAAAGTGCTTCACTTTGAAGTGCCATAACTTTTTAATTGTATATCGCATGTTATTTATTGAAACGATATTTGCAATATGCACTTATCTACTTTATAACTGGAGGTTTTTAAACAAAATTATTGTTAAAAAAGTGATACGTAACGCAGATGCAGTTTTTCAAAACTTTCTCCCCCTACGATTTTTAAAAGAAAAATACAGTTTACTAAAATATGGAATCTTACCTAAATATTAGGGTATTCAATCGGTTAACCGCTACTCGATTAATCGATGAAATGATGTCGAACAATTGTTCGAGTAATTCGAAGTGGCCAATTTCGAGTAAAGAATAACTCGAACAATTTTGGTCGATTAATCGAGTAACTCGAGTAATTTAAAAATATGATCTATTTTATATTTTTTTAATATTTTGTCTAAAATAATGTGAGTGTTATAGTGAATATTTAAATATTAAGTGTATTTTTACATTAAGTGAGCACTGTTAAAGAAATTATATTACGAAAAACGAAGAACTTAATGCGAAAAACTCCGATATCGAAGAAAGTTGGATATTTTTTAAAGAAACAAGTTCTAAGACTGGGGTGTTTAAGATTATTGTTGCGGATTTGAGGGTTAAAAGTGGGATCAAACATTATTTTTTTTTTAATTTAGTTGCCATTTGATCTAAAGAAACTACATATAAATACAATATTTTCAAAAAGGAGTTTTTAAATGTCATTTACTAAAAAAAATTTCCACATATTAAAATTTACATATAGAAGTAATGAAGTTTTCATTAATATGATGAAAATCTTCTTAAATATTCATGAAAGTTGTTTCAAAACTTCTTTATAATTTTTTAGAAAAATTACTATCTCAAAATCCCAAAACGATAGGACAAAATGGACTATTTTTCAGGGACCGTAAATAATGATTATTGCTCGTTTTTTTGAATCAAAAAATCAATCACTTAGAAGAGACATAAAAAAAAATTTTTTGCACCATTATTATTATTTTTTGACAATCTTTGCATATCCGTCATGATTTTTAAATTTTTGATTTTTAAAGTTTTCTTCAATGGTAATGATTATTTTTGAGTAATAATAAAATAAATCAGAAATAATCATTATTTTTGAGCAAAAAAAATAAAACTCAAAAATAATCATTATTTATGATTTTTATTTTTTTCGCTCAAAATAAAACTCACTTTCAATGTGTGGGATGGACATATCTCAGGAAATAGGAGGAGCTTATCAAAGATTTTGGTATCAATCTCTTCTTTGGAAGATTCTCTAGCAGACTAATGCATCAATCATATTTGTGGGTGAGGTTTAAGGGGTTAATTATTAATTTCAAAATAGGGCTTTTTTGCCGTAAAGTCAAAATCTGGAAGCTCGATTTTCACCGTAGACGTATGGTCTAGTGGACTTTTTTGCTCAGTACAATCCCAAGAATCAGAAACGCGAAGCGCCCATTAAGATTTTTTTCCTTCCATACTAATCGCCCCCACCCTAATATGTATATATATTTACACCTACATGAAAGTGAGTTTTATTTTGAGCGAAAAAAATAAAAATCATAAATAATGATTATTTTTGAGTTTTATTTTTTTTGCTCAAAAATAATGATTATTGCGGATTTTTTTATTATTACTCAAAAATAATCATTACCATTGAAGAAAATCCTTAAAACTCATAACATAATCATTATTGTGTAATTTTTATTATAAAACTCATAATGATTACGGTCCCTGCTATTTTTTCGTTTAGTACTAACACACTAATATAACAAAACTGAGTCAAGTCTGAGTGAAATTACAAAACGGATCACCTTACAAATATTTTTATAAAACAGTTTAATACATATTTATAAACCAGTTATATTGAAAGAAAATCAATGAAGATTTCAACATATTTATAAAGAATTTCATTGATATAATAACGCTTTTGCTTTGAGTGTACTGAGACAAAACTGTCGCAATAATAAATGATCTTAGCAAATGTTTTTTCTCTTTTAGATATACTTTTTACTAAAATTTTTAATTAATTTGCTAATTTTTATATATATGTTATATTAGTACTAATAAAATATAAAAACTTACAAAAATGTGAGTTTTTGGAAAATAAAATTAAAGTATTAAAATTGTTCGAGTTACTCGAGTTATTCGAGCAATTTTAAAATCTTACTCGCCTACTCGAGTAAATTAAAAACCTCAAAATCGAGTTACTCGATTACTCGAACAAAAGCAAACCCGAGTAAATTGAATACCCTACTAAATATACAAATACTGATTTTTATGGGACAAACATGTCTTCTATTTGTAATGATTTTTTAAACAAAGTTTATTCTTTTATTCTAAAATATGGAAATATTTTATACATTTTTGTATCGTTTTTTAAAATATTTTTTTTTGTATTTTTTTTATATGACTTCACCTAGTTAATTTTTCTATATGATGTCAAAAATGTTATTTTGGATTCAAAAATAAAAATATAACGTACTTAGATTATTTTCCGTACAACAACCCAGCCAAAACTTCTATTCCCAAATACTATTTAAAAGATTCGTTACTCATATTTTTTTAATTGCCAATAAGATTAAAGAATAAATTACAAGTTTGATTTGAATTGTTTTTCTGATTTTTGTTCTTTCAATATTTTTGTAATAAATGAATATTCTTATAAATATAGGTCTTCAAACAAGTTACTAAATGAGTTCGTATTTTAAATTTATCACACAAAATATGAAATACAAGTGTGTATAAAAATATTTCCATTTTATAGAATAAAACAAATATATTTTTTTTTTAAATCATTAAAAGTAAAAGACATATTTGTCCCATAAAAATCCGTATTTGTATATTTAGCTAATATTCCATATTTTAGTAAACTGTATTTTTTTTGAAAATCGTGGGGGAGAAAGTTTTGAAAAAAAAACTTCATTTGCATTAAGTATGCATTTTTTTTAGTAATAATTTTGTTTAAAAGATCCAGTTATAAAGTAGACAAGTGCATCTTCCAAATATAGTTTAAATTAATAACATGCGATATACAAGTAAAAAGTTATGGCACTTCAAAGTAAAGTACTTTTAGCATTTTTTTGATATTTATGAGAACTAAAAACGTGCATAAAATCACGAGTTTTAACAAATTTTCAGATCTGAAAAAGGAAATGTACAAATGGGACCATAGAGTATTCATGTACAAAAATATACAAAATCAGAGGACCCGTGTTCGAATATTTTGCGTTTTCTCATGGAATGAATGATATATTTTTTGAAAATAGTTTGTTACTCGAACTCAAAAAAGCAAGTGACTGGTTTTGATATTTACGTTCACAGCGTTGACAACTCGTTCGAAATAGAGAAACCAAATTTTGTATTAAAACTATTACGTTTTCATTCGACTTGTACTTCAAGTCATCGTTCGCATAGAAATGTAGTTAGAGAAACCCAAATCAATTTCTTTCGAAATCGAGAAACAGGCCATAACACTGTAAGCTTTATATTAACCGAGATCAAATTTATTTATAATTTTTTATAGCTTACCACAAAACAGAACCTTTAAAATTTAAAACTATTTGAAAAATTGTGAAACTCTTTATATGTTTTCGGTTTAAAAATGGTCAAAAAAATTATAGAAGAAAATGAATAAGTTCGTATTGAAAATGTAAGAGAATATGAAAATTTTGTTTGCGGGGCTGCCAGAAATAATTCGTCTTAGCTGAATGTTGGGTACTTCAATTCTTTTAAATAAAGAATGAATTTCTTATTTCAATTCATTAAGATATTATACAATTTTTATTTTAAATAAGAATAGCAGACAGACGTTAGGAAAATAGATATTTCCACTAGTTTTAAATAAATTAAATGGGACTTTATATAAATCTTTTTTCTAACAAAAAAAAAATAATTTTTTATAATAGTGTCTCTTTAGAAATTTTCTAATAACATTTTCTAATAAAAAGTGGAATGTAATAGCTTTTGAATAAAAATATAAATAAAAAAAAAATGATTTTGAATAAAAATAAAAAACAAATGGTAATATTATCAGTTAGACTTTCAACACTATTAAATAAAAAGCTTTAAGATTTAAAGCTATTGGCTAAACTTGTAAGAAAATACAAAAATCACTCTGTTGTTCGGGTAATCAATTAACATCACCGATTTTCTGTGGTTGGTTGATCAAACCTTGAGTTTCTTGTGGTTGGTGGATTAGAACGCACAGAGAAGGTAAGTGCCAACCGAATTGTGTTGCAACTACAACTCAGTTGAATTTGTTGCAAAAACTAATGTTAAGTTAACCATCTGAAATTCGTAATAACCGAATTTGCGACGTAGTAACTTAATTTCAGTTGGCAATTAGCTAAATTGTTCTCTGTATGAATGAGGTAGAAGATGACCAAGTTGCTTAGGTCGAAAGTGCGGCACTGCCTCTAGCGTTGATAACCACAAATTTTTTTTTCATCTTCTCTTACATTTATTAACAATTAGTGTTTAATATTTGTAATAGCAGCATTTTAATTATGATCTCAAACCTGACAACGCAAAATGAAAAAACAGAAATTAATTTAATATTTTAAGGCCAACATATTGTTAATGCACGTACCATTTATTCAATTATCTTATCGTTGTTGATGTTATTTCATTAATTTTTGCTTTCTTTTCATTTAATTTTACTTTTGTTTCATTTTGCAGAACCTCCTTTACGTTTAATTGATGACCAAGAACGCGATGTTGGTGATCGTTACTATAAAACTGGCAGTACCATTGACTTACAGTGTCAAGTTTCCCGTAGCTTTTTATACAAAGAAAAACAAAATATTTTAAAATCCCTAAAGCCTTTTAATGTTCACAACAACAGTAGCAGTTTCAGCAGCAGCAGCAGTGGCAGCAGTAGTAAAAGTACTAGTCCAAACACCTTTAGCCCCGGCTATAGTAACAACAATAATCAAACTAAAATGACTGCCAGCAAAAACAATAAAAATGTTTCTAGTAAAAGTGGTAGTAGTGATGGCGTAGGTGGTGCTGGTGCTACTATGCCTCGTAACAATGATTTATTTCAAATACCAGCCATACGGCTACATCTACAAATGAACAGGGAATTGCTGTGGAACAACAATTCAGTAGTTTAGTATTTTGGTCAAAAGATGATGAAGAACTTCCGTCGACGGCCCTTAAACGTATAAGGTAAATATTTGTTATAATTTCAATTAAACGCTTTGTCAGTAAAGTAATTAAAAGAAAACATAATTATAATTAACTAACTGTGTAACACTGTGTACACAGCTTAAATATGTTTAACAATTTTGTTGACATTTCTAAAATTGTCATTCACAATATTCTTTTGAACTTCTTTTGGGAATTTGTCAAACAAGATGTTGACAGTGAAAAGTTATTTATTATTTTAAATGAAGGAAATTGTAAGAAATTAAATTACAGTAAGACCTCAACAATGCGAATTTAAGATTTCAGAGCTATTACGGAATTTGGAAATATTCATTTTATGTATAACTTATCTGAATTATTATAGAGTGAAAACATTTTCCGATCGACCATCTTAAATTTCGATGAAATTCACTATAACTGTCATATTTGACAAGAAGTCGTAAATTTCAGATTCCGGACCCTTTCGGTTAAATTTACTAAAGTATTTTTGTAAAATGGACTAAAATTCATGTTGGAATTATTTTGTAGATAAAAATGTTCTTTTCAAAATTATATGCAAATAGATTTTTTTTTTCATGAAATGGTCGATGGTCATTTTTGGGGTCTATCTCGAAATACTCATTCGTTTAAATTCTGAAAGTTATATATGCTTATAATTGAACCCTTCTCTACATTTGTGTGTATCCCAGCAAAGAAAAACTCGTTTAAGTAAGCAGTAACTACATTTGTATGCTTCTAAAATAACGCTTCACCGCCTTGCATACAATAAAGCAATTGGTGTTTCACTGTCTTCAAATGTGAAACCATAACACTCCTGCCTCTTTCTCCTGATTTTATCTTGTCAGATGTAAATCCAACTGATGGGGATAATAATTCACCCATAATCCTCAGTCGGATGAAAATCTAACTCCATTGTTCTGGGTGAGAAACGGTAGCCTCTTCGATGGATCCTGTCCAAATGCTCCTGTCTCTTTGCTGGATGAAAATTCGGCTATTTACGGAAGTAATCAGACTCTAAGCTAGTTAGAAGAGAATTTTTAATCGTACATCGTGGTAAAATAAAAAAGGTTTGAACATTCAAATGTTTTTTAATTCCCTTACTTAATATGAGCTACTTTAAAAATTTTCGATACCTGTTGAAACTGACTTAAAATGCTTCTTATTTCTTAAGGATTAATAAATGGGGAGAAACGAAAGCCAGGATCAGGTTGACTATACTTAAGAACTATGGATTGCATAGTGTCACGTTGTAAATGTTTCACCAGAGGAATTGATGGACATTTAAAGGTCGGAAAGTTAAAAAAAAATAACTTGAAACTTTTTTTATTCATTTTATATTTTTGCTCATAGTTTTTAACTTTCAGATCCAAACCAATACAAAATAGACTCACTAGACTTAAAAGATACATTCATTGAAAAAGGAATTTCCATATCTCTGCTTAGTAAAAAGTTGTATGTGAAACTAACATTTTCCGACTTTTACACTTCGCAGTTTTTTAATATGGTTTTGAGTTTTGAGAACAATATTTGAAAAATGGTGTATTTTTATAGTTTGAGGCATACCAATTTAATTTCAGACCACCAATAGCGGGATACGAACATCACAAACTTATAAGGAAATTTAATTAATTTGTTTCGCATTTTTCTGGCGGTTACAGCGGCCGTTATTCCCCAACACATTTCGTTTTGTGACAACATAACTTCTGCATCAATTTCGCCTAAACGTACATCAGAAAATAGATTTTAATGAGCTCAATACAAAATCAAAAGGCATCAAACAATTCTAAGGACTTTAAATTTTATGAAGCAAACAAATTTTAATTTTTTATTTAATAAGATTTTTTTAAATAAGCAACCCCAAACTTAACTTAATATCATTAAACCGGCAAAAAAAAAATGTGTGTTTTCCAAAATAATCGTTATTTTATTTTAAATTCTAATATTGAGTGTATTTTTATATTTTCTGGTACTGTAAATTATGTTCTGAAATGTCATAAATGCAATGAGATCTATAAATTGATGAAGCTTTTATTTAATCTAAGCAAAAACTGTAATTTTAATATTTTTTAATTTCCTTGAATCTTAAAACTGCCATAAATTTTGCGCCGTTAAAGATAAATGATTAACGCGAATGGCTACAGCATGCTTGAACATCGGCTAACAAAAGGTTATTCATGTCATCCAAAAAAATTTTTTTTTTAAATATTTTGCCTCAAAGTGTAGAATATTTTTGAAGTTCCTCCTATCAGTAAGAGGCTAAAATCTAATTGGTAATGAAGCACTGTTAAAGGCTGTATCTCCGAAAACATTTGTTTTTTTTTTTAATTTTTGCAATTTCTTACGACCCAGCGCACAGTGGGATAAATCACAAAATTTGTGGAAATAATTCGGCCATTTGTTAACTTGTGGTCCGATTGCAATGAAATTTCGAACATGCATAAAAGACATAAAATGGAGTTTATATTTTGATTTTGAACCTTCCAGACCCTTTGGGGGCGGCAAAATGGCTGCCCAAAGTTGGGTACTTTTTTCATAAAAAATTTTGAGTGTTTGCCATTTTTTTGTTTCTCATCCGATTTTAAAATTAACATATTAGTAATCTTCTTATAAAGATGAACAAAAAACATGCTTACATGTGTGGGTTACCTCCAATAGTTTCCGAGATATTCCGATTTGAAAATGTGAAATTCCAAATTTTGTCCGACTCAGGTCCAAAGTTTTTCGAATATCGGGAGAAAATTGGGACCAATTTTCTTTTTGAAATAAAGGTTATTTAGCCAATAAAATTCTTGATTGAATAAAAAAAAAAACTAGTTCAATATCTTGTTTCAGTCAAAAGTTACATTAGTTTAAAGTGGAAATTAAAAGAAAAAAGTAAATTTTGGCGATATTTTCCCCAAAAAGCACCAAACTTCTTATCGCTCTAGACAAATATTTTTCTTATGAACATATAAAGTATGTATACTTTTCTGGAAGGTCTTTTTATATTAATGCGAGTTGTGGTAAAACAAATTTTGATTTATAAATACTTTTCCCCCCATCCGCTTCCAAAGTTGCCATATTTTTGAGGTAAATATCAACTTAACTCACAGTTAAAATTTGTGCACGCCTCCAATTGGGTAGTGGAAACCGGTTTTAGATACTCCAACAGATACCTAATGTAGTGTGTAAGTCATTTCTAATCCCCGCTTTAAATGACGACATGGCAGCAAAAAACGAAAAAAAATCCCATTTTTGGAATTTTTTTTTTTATTTGTAGGAATTGTGCGATTGTTTTCAGAAAATCATAATTTCTGAAATTTGTTTCGATTTGTTGACCTTAAAGTCTAGTTCAATCCAAAAATCATTGGATTATGTCTATTAATAAATATTTTATTGAATAGTGAAAATTTTCATTTAAGCAAAAACTGAAATTTTTACCTCCATATTTGGATTACCCAAGTTTTTGTTTTACCAAGATGGCTAAATTCAACCTTTTTTAATAAAATCGCAATCTGCTGGTAATTTTCTTTTCAACGATACCAAACACTGGTATGTAATGTTCATAACTTCTAAACAGAAAATCTTCAAATGTTAGCCCTTGTTCATATATTTCTTCTAATGTGTCCTCGTATTCACATCTTACATAATTGGGACAGGTAAACAGGGTTTTATGATGTTCTTCATTAATGATATTAAAGGTTTTGTGGGCCCACCCAAAGATACGTGTTTTATGATTGCTATTTTATATATACCCTCTCTTTTTATATTTTATGGGCCTTAGTATTTGAAGACCCAGTTACCTGGGTTATGATAGCTAATATTTGTACCTAATATTTGTATATAAATATGAATAGGTTTAGTTTTAAGTTCATAAAAAACTCGTCAGTCATGGTAATAACAGTAATTCATGAAGCATTGTGCTTAACTTTGTGGGACAACTCAAAACTACAGAGATTTGAAAAGGTTAACGTTGTAGTTGCATCAATTGAATCTTCACATCACACTAAATTGGACACTGCAGAAATATCTAAAATTGACAATTTATTAAATTATTTGATAAAAAAAATGCAGTCCGTTTCCGGCTCTATTCTGAAATTTAAAACAAAATATTATAAGTGGATGAATGATAGCCTGGAGATAAATTTTTCTGCTGTTGGTGCACCCTGTAAGCCTTATAATGATTTGTGTGCAAAATCTTATAAAGAGAACATCGATTACTCTTTCTACGCATTCAAATACAGAAGTTTTTGACACGTTTAAGGAAATGTTAAAAAAAGAAAATCGCCCTAAAGAGGCGTTGCAAAACGCAGATGTTCTTTTAACTGCATCACCAAAACGGCTTAAAAGGATTGTTAAAAGCATCCCCACCCCTTCATCGGATACAGATTTTACAGAAGAACAAGCCATTGCTCTTATGTTGGAATTAGGGCTAAGCAAAAATAAATATCTTATTTTGAGAAAGGCTTTGATTGATAAAGGACACAAAATTCTGCCCTCATATAACGCAATAAAGGATAAGAAGGATAGTATCTTACCAAAACATATTGCTGTTAATGAACATGAAGCTTGCATTGAATTGTCTACTCTGCTCGAAAACACAGCATCTAGGATTGTTTCTGACTTTTCTAGAGATCAGCTGGAAAGAGTCAATAATTGCGATGTTGTACTAATGTGCAAGTGGGGATGTGAAGGCTTATCAGCCCTTCCTGAATACAAACATGCTTCCGAAGGCCAGAACAAATCAGAATATAAGAGCGTATTTATGTCATCGTTAGTTCCATTAAGAATTCGTTCATATTCTACTACTGAGCCTTCAACAAGTAATGCTTTCGATGATGTATGGATCAATTCAGCACCTTTTTGCAGACCCATTGGTTTCGAGTATATAAAGAGTCAAACTCTACTACTGGATTATATAGAAGGAGAAAAATGTGCTTTGGAGCCAATTTGTATTGAGATTGGTGATTACAAGTTTAATATATCTTTTGATTTGAGCCTTACAATGATCGATGGAAAGGCTTGCAATGCCATAACAGACACGCTCTCAACTTGGGAATGCACTATACAGTTTTCAAATGTTTCCAAAGAAAGGACTATTAATAAAAAAGTATTGGGTTTTGGCATATCCCCCCTACATGCCCGGTTCATGGAACACTTCTTACACATAGCATATGATTTAAAGTATAAAAGCATAGCAGGAAATGAAACAAAATCAGTAATAAACAACGAAGAAATGTCAAAAATGAGGGCAGATGAAAAAAGGAGGATACAAGAAGACTTTAAAAGGCAGACAGGCTTAAACATAGATAAACCACTTGCTAGTTGCGGAAGTACAAACGATGGCAATACAGCAAGAAGGTTTTTTTAGAGATTTTGAAATTAGTTCAATAATAACAGGAATTGACAAGGAGTTGCTTCGAAAGATCAACATCATGTTAATGGCAATTAATAGAAAAAATTAACTAAATTCCTCAAAATTTGGAGTATATACCGACGAAATAACAAAACTTCTATTATCATTATATCCCTGGAAAGAAATGACACCCACAGTTCATAAGGTATTGTGCCATGGAAAAATCATCATTGAAACAAACATTCTTCCTCTAGGTGAACTAACAGAAGAAGCTCAGAAAGCAAGGAATCGAGATTTCAAACATGCCCAATTGTTCAGTTCCAGAAATGTTCAAGGCAATCACAGAACGAAGATATTTTCAATAACCTATTACTGTCTTCCGATCCCGTCCTGTCGTCAATGAGAAAACGATGGATTTCTTATAACACATTGGTATCTGTAAATAATGAAGAATTAAAAGATTTGCTTTATCTGTTAGAGATAAATAATGATGAGTCCGATTATTTTGTATTAAACAAAGAAACAACCTATTTTGTTTGTCTTTTTTTTCATTAATGAAGAACATCATAAACCCTTTTATCTGACCCAATTATGTAAGATGTGAATACGAGGACACATTAGAAGAAATATATGAATAAGGGCTAACATTTGAAGATTTTCTGTTTAGAAGTTATGAACATAACATACCAGTGTTTGGTATCGTTGAAAAGAAAATTACCTGCAGATTACGATTTTTATAAAAAAGGTTGAATTTAGCCATCTTGGTAAAACAAAAACTTGGGTAATCCAAATATGAAGGTAAAAATTTCAGTTTTTGCTTAAATGAAAATTTTCACTATTCAATAAAATATTTATTAATAGACATAATCCAATGATTTTTTACCACAACTCGCATTTATATAAAAAGACCTTCCAGAAAAGTATACATACTTTATATGTTCAGAAGAAAAATATTTGTCTAGAGCGATAAGAAGTTTGGTGCTTTTTGGGGAAAATATCGCCAAAATTTACTTTTTTTTTTAATTTCCACTTTAAACGAATGTAATTTTTGACTGAAACAAGATATTGAACTAGTTTTTTTTTGTTCAATCAAGAATTTTATTGGCTAAATAACCTTTATTTTAAAAAGAAAATTGGTCCCAATTTTCTCCCGATATTCAAAAAACTTTGTACCTGAGTCGGACAAAATTTGGAATTTCACATTTTCAAATCGGAATATCTCGGAAACTATTGGAGGTAACCCACACATGTAAGCATGTTTTTGTTCATCTTTACAAGAAGATTACTAATATGTTAATTTTTTGAAAATCGGATGAGAAACAAAAAATGGCAAACACTCAAAATTTTTTATGAAAAAAGTACCCAACTTTGGGCAGCCATTTTGCCGCCCCCAAAGGGTCTGGAAGGTTCAAAATCAAAATATAAACTCCATTTTATGTCTTTTATGCATGTTCGAAATTTCATTGCAATCGGACCACAAGTTAACAAATGGCCGAATTATTTCCACAAATTTTGTGATGTATCCCACTGTGCAGCGACCCAAAATATAGGCAATATATGTACATCAGACACACAATTTGATTTTCACTTAAAATAGCGTATTTTTCCTCTATTCCAAAAATTTTTAAAAAATTATAATAAATTTTTTTGTTTTTGCACTCAAATAAATTTTAATTACAAAACATGTCTGATTATAAAGTATAATTTGTTTTCCATATATCAGAGGCTTGGAGCGCATGTCGCCAAGGTTAAGTAATCCAATTTTTTTTTTAAATTTCGCACAACAAAACTATTGGACGTAGTGCTTTAACAATCAACGCATTAAATAATGAAAATCAAAAGTTATGCACATTTTCTGTTTTTTATAGATATTTGTAGGTAAATTTACAAGTAATCCTTCTACCAATATTGACATAATTATACTAAAATGAAAAGCGTTTTTTCTACTTTACTACTGCAAAAATTAAAAAAAAAAAATAGGATAATTTTCAAAATATCTGTAGAACGGAGGCAAAAACTGCTTTTATGGTAAAAATCAAGTTGTAATATCTCGAAACCTGTTAGTCCAAATTTAACATAATATTCATGCTTAACATGCCAAAATTAATTACAAACTATGTGTCGCAAGTGGGAGTGCCGATCCCGAAATCCCGATCCCGAAAATTCCTGGATTTTCATTGTTATAATTTGCTTATTTTATTACTTTTTGTGTATATGACATTAAAAGGGTTTAACTTTGTATGGCCGTTTTTTAAAATGAGTTCTAAAGTCAAGATGTGGGCTAGTTTGGTTCCTTTGTATGTAAAAACATTTAATATGAAGTTTGCTGCCGATTGGATAAAGCAAACACGAGGCGGAAATCGATTGAAAATTGAAAGTGTGTTTTGTATTGAGGAAAATGTTTTTCTTTGGGTTTTTTTCAAAAATTGTTAATATAAAAGCAGTTATTATTCCATATTATGAATTAATCGAGATGAAGACAAAAAAGGGTTTTCAAAAAGATATAAAAATTCAAAATCGGTAGAGAATTACCTGAGTAAAAAAAAATACCCCAGACCACTAATGTGCCAAATACCAGTTGATCAAACATTTCGAACCCACATCCTAAACGTTTTCGAAATTAAATACCAAAATACTGTTAGATATAAAATATTTGATTTTTAGGATGTCGGTATCCTGTCCTAAGGTGACGTCGAAAACAAACAATATTTTGGGGTATTTTTCAAATCTCCAATTTCAAATTTTAAAAATTTTGTTCAACAAAATTAAAAAAAATAGTTTCGCACACTAAAATCTTATTAAGAATAAAATTTAAAATAAAAATACCAAAAATTACACATATCCCATTTAGTAAGGGCAGCTATTTAAATTCGGCGGATTTCGAGGAAAACGCTTTTTATTTGCACAAAATTCGATCATAAGGTAAAATTTATCTCCTTTTAAAAAGTAACAATTAATGCTATTCAGAGTTTTATGAAACAAACTACAAGCACTTTATTCTGAAAATTTGGTCAAAATCGAACTACGGCAAAGGTCAAATTTTAAGGTCAAAGTTCAATTTTTTCGAAATTTTGAAGATTTCATGAAATTGATAACGAAAAATCATGTGGTATCTTCGTATTTGAATGAAAGTTGACTAAATTATTTTCCGTAGTTGTTATTTATTATTTAAAAATAAAAAAGACTTAATTAACCCCTTTGTGCACCTGGGGCCAAAAATGTCCCACTATTTTTTAACATTAAAAAACGCAGTTTCTTTCAAATATCTGCATAATAGAGGTAACATTTTTGAATTATAAATAACAAAATACAGATTTACTTTATTGAATTTAATTACCCAAAAATCGTTTAATGCACTTTGGGCCTAAATTCCTCAATATTTTGTAACATTAAAAACGCAGCTTCATTAAAATATCTGTATAATAAAATTAAACATTTCTATTATAAATCAAAAATATAGATTTTAATGAAGCTGCGTTTTTAATGTTACAAAATATTGAGTAATTTTTGGCCCAAAGTGCATTAAACGTTTGGCCCCACTAGTAGCAAGATATATTTTTATTAATGCAGTTTAAAAAAGAATTTTAAAATCGTGAACTTCGTACGCGGGGCGCCACGGGTTAATGCTATTCGATTTTTCGCACCACCTTACCTTTAGACCTAGTTTTAGAATAACCGAAACAATTATTGATAGAAATCGAAATTTGAAAAAAATGCCGATCTAATGGATATGAAACAATATTTTTTAAAAAGGTCTTTGGAATACATTTAATTAACATTAGAAGAAATATTAAAAACAAGTACATGCGTTGAATTTGGTTTTACAAATTTTTTTATACCCTCCACCATGTTAAAAATGCAAAAAACAACAAATAATAGAGAGGTAAAAAAATTTGTTGGATGTGAAAAATTTTTTTGGATGTAAACAAATATTGTTGTGGTGAAATAACATTTGAGGTAAAAAACTGTGGAGAAAACAAATTTTGTGGTGAAAAAAAATGTTGAGGTGACATAAAAATTAGAGATCATTTTTAAATATTATTTACCTCTTGGCGGTCTGAAGGAAAAATATGACATAATATTTTATATCAGGGACCGTAATCATTATGAGTTTTATAATAAAAATTACACAATAATGATTATGTTATGAGTTTTAAGGGTTTTCTGCAATGGCAATGATTATTTTTGAGTAATATTAATAAAATTCAGCCATAATCATTATTTTTGAGCAAAAAAAAATAAAACTCAAAAATAATCATTATTTATGATTTTTATTTGTTTCGCTCAAAATAAAACTCACTTTCAATTTATGACTTTTTTGTGAGGTTTTTTACCAACATAGTTGCAAATCCTCATAAAACAAATCCAGGTGAACCAACCAAGGCGAAAAAAAATTATTAAAAATTATTTTATAAGTTTTTTTAATCGATTTTATTTGTGTTTACTTATTTATTATTTAATTTTACAAAAAGTAATTTCGGCAACGACTCTTTCTGTAACTCCGATAGCCTTTCTGTAACTCCTTAGTGTGCCAACCATCTTCTGTTTCCTCATCGGAAGCTACCTCAATTGTATTGAGATACTCGTTCAAGAGGGAGCAGGTGTTCGAATTCTGCGAAAGCAATGCACTCGCTGCGTCGAATGCTGTCGATGCCTTCGGGCTACTTGAGCAAGGCTCATGTATTGGCTTAATCTGAAATATATATATATATAAATTTGTGTTTGCCTTAGTTCTAAGATGAATTTTCTTACGATTTCTTTTAAATTCATTATTTGTAGTAATAGCTGCTTAAGCTGTGCTCTGGCGAGCATAAGGCTTATCGGGTTTTCAGCAATATTCTTCTTATTCGTGGATCCAAGTAAATGCTGCAAATGAACACGTTACCCCCAACAAGTTGTCTTCTCTTTCTTGGATGCACTGTCTCAAAGCGTGGCTCAGAGATGTTTTTGTTGACAGTGAGCTTAAGCTCTAACCACAGCTTATAAAAATCACCCATGAATAATTGGCAACTTTGCAATTTCTCAGTTGTTATATAAGCCGGTTCCAAAGTTTGTATAAGGCTTTTTAAATCCACACACTCAGCTGAAGTCAGTTTCATAGAATTTTTAAGGTGCCTTTCACAAAAATCCTCGAACTTTTGGAGTGTGTTCAACATATAATATGTTGAATTCCAACGAGTTGCAACATCAAGCACTGGTTGCGGTAATGACTCCTCCGTTATCAAATACCTTTCATGGTAAAAAAATAATTATTAATAAATAATAATAATCCCAGCAAAAAAAAGTTGGAAGTGCTTCGAACCGAACTACTTTTTTTTAGCATACCAAGTTTCAATTAGTGCTGATCTCCCTCTAATATAAGAAGTTTTTTTTTAACTACTTCTGAAAATGTCAAGAGAATGTCATTAAAAATATATCTAAGATAATCTTACACAACTGATAATTTACACAATTAGCTGAACATACTATGAAGTCCAATTTTATGACATTATGAAAATCAAAAAAGAAGGACTTCTCTCCAATGATAACACAATGTTAAATTCATCGGTGTTTATGTAAAACAATAACTACATCTAGATAAGTAGATGTGGTTATTTTTCTACATTTTGGCAATCACTTTTTTTGCTGGGATAGTATGTAAAATTACACACCCATAAGACGGCGTTCTTAAAACTTTCACAATTGTCCGCGCTTTTTCAATGAAATTAACTGATTCCAAGCGTTGAAAAAAGTATTTTACAGCAAGTTGCAGTGTGTGTGCTGCACATTTGATGGAGGTGATTGAATTAATTTTTATATTCCTAACCAGCTCTTCATCATCCAAATCTTCTTCAGCTACTATTTCACAGTCATCACCAGCTTCGCATTCATTTAATAGCTCTACTGATTTAATCATATTTCTACCATTGTCAGTGGTGATGGTATAAATTTGATTTTTACTTATGTTGAAATCATTAATATCGACTGAATTTCAACACGGAGATTTTGGGATGTATGCGATTTCTTCAGCTCTATAAGGCCCAAAGTATTTACACCAATCGTACCGCTTTCAATAATTGAATATTTATGCCGAGGATTCCGCGATTGCATCTTGTGGCAGTGTCCATTTTCAGGCAGAGCATTCTGTTCTTGAGTGTGTCTACATTTCGGCTTTAATGCTATTGTACTTTTCCTCTACCAAGCTCATTATATTTCTAGCCGTTACAGCCGGCATATCTAAGAAACTAAATATTTGTGCTGTTAGCGTCTTAAAACCTTTTGAATCTAGGACAGAAAATGGAAGTTTTTCGGCAGTCACCAGATCGATGCACTCATTTTTGGCTTCGTTTTGTCCCATTGGCACAGAAAACTTGATTTTTTTTTTTCATTCAGTTAGTCATCTGTGTTTTCGGCCAATTACAAATATTACTGATGGTGCGTGATATTGCCAATTGCTATGCCAATTATGATATTTTCAAAAAAATTTAAAAAGTTATATCCCTAATGCATTTGTATGTACATGCGTATGTACATACATACGTATGTAAGTTCAAAACGACTGTTAGTAACAAACACAGATGATTCAAAACAAGCGCTTAGTAACAAAATTAGTAAGTACAAATTATATTATGGGTATTCTTGTAGGTGTAAATATATATACATATGCATAAAAATATGTAAGTACATCACACATATAAAGTCGTAAATTGAAAGTGAGTTTTATATTGAGCGAAAAAAATAAAAATCAAAAATAATGATTATTTTTGAGTTTTATTTTTTTTGCTCAAAAATAATGATTATGGCTGAATTTTATTAATATTACTCAAAAATAATCATTACCATTGAAGAAAACTTTAAAAATCAAAAATTTAAAAATCATGACGGATATGCAAAGATTGTCAAAAAATAATAATAATGGTGCAATTTTTTTTTATGTCTCTTCTAAGTGATTGATTTTTTATTCAAAAAAACGAGCAATAATCATTATTTACGGTCCCTGTTTTATATACCAAACGCTACTATTTGGAGGTACCTTCACATATTTACTCATAACTTTTGAGAACCGATTTTTGAACCGATTGTAGTCATTTTCAATACTGATCTTTCTGGGAGAATGTATATCAATCTGTGTACAAATGATCAGTGTATATTGTTTTGTCGCTCCGTGATCGCCATTTTAACAGACAGACAGAGGAACATCGCTTCAAATTCAATAAGGTTCAAGATTATATATAATTTATGGGGTTTTGACCTATATTTCGATGCGTTACAAACGGAAATACAAAATTATATATACCATCATCACCAGGGACCGAAAGATCATGCAAATGCATGTTTTTCCCCTTAAGTTCTCAGAACAGGATAAAAAAAATATATTTGCGAGTCAAAGATTAGTTTAGTTTATTTATTGATTTCCAAAACATCAAAATTAATAATCTTATAATAAAAGTAATGGATTTTTGTATTGTAAGATTATTTTGAAAGAACAAAAGTAAGAAAAAAAGAGTACTAAAAAGTGCGTTAAAATGGCATCGAATTGTTATTGCATATTTTTCAATAAATGCATATTGGGCTTCAAATACATATTTTTTTGTTTTTGCATAATTTTATTTAATATTAATTATGCTTAAAATGCATATTTTTATTGCATTTTTCTTAGTTTCTCGCAAAAATCTAAATATTATTTTATATTTAAATTTCCCGATCAGAAAAATGTATATATTAAATACAAAATCAGATATCATTTGATATAGATCGATACTTATTCTTATCCAAGTTTATCTTTAAATTTGGGTATCCAGTATTATCTGATTACATACTTCGAATGTATTGCTGGATTAAATAAGATCAAAATTTATCTCAAAATGGGGATCCAAAAATATCTAATTTAAGATCCTGATGAATACCAAAATATCCCATTGTATTAATTTAGATCTACTTGGATCTAATTAGATCCGAAAATATAAGTAATTTTTAGTGGAAGCAATGAGCTATTTTGATTTTAAATTACGCAGCCAGAAATTGCCAATGGTCTGAAAAATCAAGCACTGGCAGAGCAGTGTTTGCCAATGGTCTATCAAATAAAGTGCTGGCAAAGCACTGATTTACAACGTTCTGCCAACGTAAGTAAAAAGTGCTTCCCCAGTACTTAATTAACAAAATTTACAACAGTAAAAATAATAAAAGCACTGGCACAGCCCTGTATTAGAACGCTCTACCAATGTTCGTAAATAAAAGTGCTTTGCCAGTACTTGATTTACAAAATTTACAACCGTAAAAATAAAAAATCTCTGGCACAGCACATGCTTAGAACGCTTTCCCAACATTGGCAAAAGTGCATTGCCAATACTTATTTACAAAATTTACAACCGTTAACATAATAAAAATAGTGGCACAGCCCTTGTTCACAACGGTGGTCAAAAGTGCTTTGCCAGTGCTCGATTTACTAAATTTGCAATCGTTTAAAAACACGAAATTTAATGCTTTTAAATAAGTTAGCAGGTTTCAAATTTTTTTCATTATTTTTTTTTTTTTAATTATTTTACATACTTTAAAATTTAATTATTTTTCTTTTTTGAAATCCATCAAATAACCATAAGCATATGGTATTCAAATCAAATTCATACACTAAAAAAAAGTATGTAAAGTCAGCAACATTTTTGCTTTTTTGTAAATATTCTTAACCCGATTTTATTATTTAATAAAAACACTATTTATTGAAAAAAGATATTTATATAAAATGTCTCTTTAAATATACACATTTCACTCTATTTTTCCAAATCGCTACTGCCACATGTCTGTCTTTAAGAGATGTAATATTGCTTCTTTGATTTCGTTGAGTAACATTGAATTCATATATAATATTTAAGAGCTACAACAAAAGAAATATTAAATATTCAAGTTAATACATTTATTTCATATTCAAAATCTTACTTAAATGTTTTATTTATTTAATAAAATTTACAGCGTTTTCGTCTTATTTGTCTATATTCTTTAACATTCTGTTTTCTAGAGACAAAATGAATAAAAAACTCGGTTGTACATACACTTGTCAATACACACGCACTTTGTCAAAAAGTCGAAACAACCACATAAAATAACTGTTACCGCAATGCAATAATTTTGGTAGGTTGTTTAAAAAGTCAACCCTAAAAAACGTTTAACATTTTTTTTACTAAATAAAACAACTGCAATTGCAGTTAAAATATCTACAAACGCATTACTACACAAATAACTGTTATATAGTAACTGTAGAACTTTTCTGTGTGAGGGACTGTGAGAAAAAGTTTTATGTAGATTTTGTTTTTAGTTATGCAAGGCGTATTCAGAGAATATATTGAACAATATAAATTATCAAGTTTAATATAATTTTTATTAAAATAAAAACTATGTTTTTTTTCCTAAATTGAATTGAGCAATGAAAATTAAAATTATTCAAGTTCAAGGCCATACTCTATATTTCTTTATTAGGATATTGTCCTAACAAATAATCTATAGAGTTTTTTGTTTTCAAATTTTTAATTTGACCCTTTTAGGAATGCGTTAATAGATCTATTTCGGGAATTTTCTAGGCTCCCATCATCAGAACACGCTTTGAAAGAGGTAACAATCCCATGCCAAACATCAAACGTTCGTATAAACTAGTTTACTCACTACATGAGAACTAATATATGAGCTCGAAGTTGAAGATTATCACCATTGATCAAAAATAATTTGAGAACTTGTTTGTTATGTGCATATATTTGATGTTTGGCATGTGATTGTTACCTTTTTCAAAACGTGTTCTGATGATGGGAACCTTGAAAATTCCCAAAATAGATCTATCAACACCTTCCTGAAAGGGTCAAATAACAAATTTGAAAACAAAAAAAAAACTCTATAGTTTATTTGTTAGGACAATATACTAATAAAGAAATATAGAGTATGGCCATGAACTTGAATAATTTTCATTTTCATTGCACAATTAAAGGTCGAAAAAACATAATTTTTATTTTTAATAAAAATTATATCAAATTTGTATAAAACACAAAGTACAGTCTAGTTTACACTTCCCCTGTACTATTTGTTTTTAAAAACAAATGTACAAATAAAAAGCTAATGAACAAAAAACGTGTATTGAATATTTACCAAAGGTAAGACATACACACAAAAAACAAGTTTTCAATTTATTTTTTGATCAATGGTGATAATCTTTAACTTCGAGCTCATATATATATTAGTTCTCATGTAGTGAGGAAAACTAGTTTATATGATTGTTTGATGTTTTGCATGGGATTGTTACCTCTTTCAAAACGTGTTCTGATGATGCGAACCTAGAAAATGCCCGAAATAGATCTATCAACACATTCCTGAAAGGGTCAAATAATAAATTTGAAAACACAAACTCTATAGATTATTTGTAAGGACAATATCATAACAAAGAAATATAGAGTATGGCCTCGAACTTGAATAATTTTCATTTTCATTAATATAAATTTTATCAAAATTTAATTAAAACTTCTTGAAAATATGAAAAAGTGCCTCTCTTTTTAGTTATTTTTTCTCTGAAACTGTCGAAATCCCAGTTTAGCTTTTTAGCAGACAGATGTGATATAAACTCTGAAAATCAATTCACATTAAATTGCACCGATCAGAAACTTTGACGTTGACCTGTAATTTTCTATATATTTAAAAACATTTTAGGAACAAATAGATAGTTAAGTTGTTTAATCTCTATGTACTTTGTACTTTCATTGTACACAATGAGACTTGTATTTTATATAATTCAAATTCTGTTATTAATATAATTAAAAAATATTAGATATATATTGTTTAATTTAAATGTATATCGTAAGGTTTTTATGCATATTTTAGGCGCCTAAGACACACTTTTAGGATGCATGAAATACCTATCCCTGCTCATCACATATGGTGGAGGGTGTAACAAAATATAACGAAATCAGTTTTCTTTTCATACTTCACATGAAATATGAGTAATAAGTAGTTGAATTTCGTAATAATGGAATTAGGTATAACGACATAGATATATAGATTAGGGTGTCCCGAATAAAAAAAAAAACATTTGGAATACCACTCAATCGATGCGTATTAAAGAGTTAAACATGGAAAAAATAAATAAAAAATTGTTGAAGTGGAAATTCATTGCCCTACCATCGATTGCAGTACCGAAAAATAGCTCAAAAGATTCGTAATTTTTTTTTATTACTAAATATTGTTAAATTTTCTGTAGAATAATTGTAGGGCACCAGCAATTTTTTTAGATTGGAGTAAGTACAATTGTTTTCTGCAAAAATCTATAAAATATAAATTATAGGAATTGTACTTGGTACACATTAAAAAATACTCTGGTATACCAAATAACGCTACAGAAAATTTAAAAATTATTTTCTAGTAATAAGCCAAAATTTGAGAAAACTTTTAAGCCATATTTCGAAAAAAAATTCGAATCTTTTTTTTGGTCAAAATGCACTACAATAGATGACTTCAATCGCTGGTAGGAAAATGAAGATCGACTAGAACATATTTTTCCTTATGTTTCCCCATATTCAGTACCTTAATATGTATCGATTGAGTGGTATTCCTTCAACCAATTCAAAAAAGTGCCCTATTAGGGAAACCCTAATATTGAGGTTTAAATTGAAAAATTCTGAGTTTTATATTTAAGGTCATCATAAAAAAACTTAAACTAATAATTTAAACATAATAATGCAAACATAACACGAGCAAAAATACAAGTTTTTATCTTTCATAACGTCATAGTTTATAAAAATCGTATTAGAGCTTCCGTACTACTTAAAAAAAAATTCCTTAAAATCCTTTTGAAGAGTTGAAAAATCCAAAAAAGAATTTAGGTGAAATGCCCTAATGACCATGTTCCTGGATTTTAAAATGTAATTGTTCTCAGTAACGTCTCTAATATCTGTCACTTATTAAATGTTTGGTTTGCCTTCCATATGAAATTTGGCTGATAATCCATTAAATTTTAACTGATATTATTTATTGGATCTTAATATTTTTATGTTAATGTTAAAAAATGCTTTTTTTTATATAAGAATTTAATAAAATTGGCTTATTTTAGATTAAAAACGATTCCAGAATTATTTTGGAATACCGATACCGAATAAAATATTGTTATCGATACCGAAATTAACAATACATCTTTACTAAAACCGTTATTCTAGGTCCAACATTGATTTTGGATTTTTTGGAATAAATGACAACTTTGACTTTTTTGGTACCAGAACGCTAACTAATTTTAATGATTTTTTCAAAATAGCTTCCCAGCAACAATCCTATCCGTTTATGTGCCGTTTTCGGTACAGCATAGTCGGATCCGGAGTCCGTTTCCGTACCGTTTTCCGGATCAGTATACGGACCAGAAAACGGATTAAAAGGAACATCGAACACGGATTCGAATCCGTTGCAAGTACGTCAATGACGGACCGTTTACGGACCGTTGGGTCGTGTTAAAAACTGACTCAAATCCGTTTAAAGTCCGTCAAATACGGACCGTTTCCGGACCGTTTTGTCGTGCTGAAAACGGATGATTCCGTTTTTTTACGGATATAAAACGGACAATAAACGGATCGTTGAAAATATTTATTTGGTCCGTATTCCAACCATTTTTTTACAAAAAACTCAATGGATTTTATTTTTTTTTATACATTTATTAATTTATTTGAAAAAATATTAAAATATACTTCATTTAACTTTAATTAAATACGAAATTCGCCACAGCTACTTTTTGTATCCAGCTTAGCAGCATCACGGAACATTTGTGGTCGATAATATTCAATATCTAAAAGGAAAAAAGAATTTATTATTTTAGTTTCAAGAGATAGTAAGAGTTTTCTTGGAATATATTTTTTTTATTTAAAAAAAAAAAAAATTGATACTTACTTTTTCGATGCAGTTTTTTGTTTCCACCAAGAGCATCATTGTTAGTTTGTGGCCCATTATTTAATCAGATATCTACATGTAAAAAATATTAAGTGGGGCTTAAAAACGATGGATTCTATGAACAAATATATTTTTGTTTGCACAATCTCATTTGAGCGTTTTAAATTATATAAATACTTACCATCTAACGTATGCAATGCATATTATGCATGCTATCTGAATTTATTTGGCGCCCCGATCTTTTATATTATTTACTTAATTTTATTTTAATAAAACAAATTGAAAAAAATTGTTACCGATTGTGACTGACTTGAAACGGATGAAAATCGGTGAAGTCCGTATTAAACGGCACGAAAACTGATATCCCCAAACGGACTAAAAACGTGTTTTCGAAAATCCGATTAAACTGTCCGAAAACGTACCGTAAACCCCGGATTCAAGAATCCGTACATGCCGGAGAGTCCGTAAAAATGTTTCTTGGGTTACTACATTTTTCCATATAGAAATAAATTTTTTGGGTTTTTTTTTTTGATTTAATAGTTCTTAAAAAAAAAAAGATTTATAGATTCACTGACTTTTTCAATAATTTAAAAATTATTTGAAAGCAGTAGTTGTCTAGTTTACGATTTGTATTTCATAAATTAAATTTTTTCTTTTTTAAATATATTTAAAATGCAAACACTTTTTAAAATCTTTAAAATAGTCCATCTACTTTGGAAAATATGGCTCTTCAAAATTTACTACTTACTACTAGCATTTTTTCAACGTTCTCTCATGGAATGGACGATAAACAATGTTGACATTATTTTATGCATAAGTTAGCAAAAAACATAGTTTGAGTATTATTTGATACACTGAGAGAATTATATGTAAGATATCTGTGAATTTTTTAATTAGATCTATGAAGTGCCACTGCTATTCGTCCATTGAAACTTTTCATTAAGCTAATGCGATGTTTCATTAAATATTATTACAAATTTCATATGAGTAATTAATAATACTCCCCGCTTAAATGCGCAATGAAAAATACAGAGCTTTCTGCGCAATAAGGCGGTGAATCATTTTTCCAAAAACTTGGATAAATGCATAAATATATCAAAAATTATATTAAGTTTCTTTAAGTAAAAACTTTTATTGCTTTGTACTGTTAAAAATTGATTTATTTTCTTTAAACTAAATTTTTAATTCGTTATTTGAGTTTTACTTACAAAAAGTTAAGTGTTTAATATAAGTCTGGGTTTAACAAGAAATTTGGAAAAAACTTATTAATTTTCAGGAAAAAAAATAATATTTAAAAAACCAAGTGATAAATGATAAATTTCGATCTTAATTTAATAATTTTACTCAGCCTTAATGAATCCTACAAGTCGCTAATGCATTTAAGCGGGACTCATATAAACGGAATTATTTTCATGCATGAAGTATATTTTTCCCAGCACTTGTTGCGCTTTAGACGGGGAACGCACTTAAGCGGGAACAGCTGTAGTTTCATACAAATTATAAAGCTTTATCATACATTTTTTTGTGAAAAGAAACTTTATTAGTTTAGTGAAAAATTTCATTGCAACTAGCCCAAGAAAACTCTATCTGTGGATGAAGATATACAAAATATTGTGATGATGAAACAAATTTAATGTTAGTTGTAACATAAAAATGATGTGAGCAATTTAATATAATAATATTACAATATTTAGTTAAAAGAAATTGTATACATACTAAAATGAATGCACCAATAAGATACAGTGATTTTAAAATTAGAAATTAATAGAGCATAAATCAAACAAATTCATTAGGAACTATCTCTATCAATTTGATTGAGAATGGAAAATAACAATACAGTGTTAATATCCTTTCTAACTATAATGAAAATACTTAAGTATGAATGCTTGCCAATTATTTACTATTATATATGAACATTAGGGTGGATTCCGAAATTTGAAAAATTGTTATACTCTGTGGAGCATGTTACAAAATTAAGGTTAAGAATGTTTTCTCCAAATCTTTTGGGAAAAACGTACCTCTTTAGGTATAAAGGACATACTCATAGGTGTCCAACCTTTTGGCCCTTCTGTATCTAATACAATCTCAAATTGTGTGAAAGGAGGCCATTGCCTCAAGACCCCGAATAAGCAAAAACAGTACTTTTGTCAAAGATCTATTGACTTTTTTATTATATTTATTATAAATGTATAGGGCAATTCTGAAAACAAGAAGGTTTTCAATAAGAAACATAATATTTTTTTTTTTTTTTTAAAACACATAATTTCCTTTGGGAAGATTTTCATTGTTTGCCTCTGAAGTTTGAGAAAAATACATCAATGGACTAGGGCTTATTGCATAATTAGTTGACCTAAATTCCCTTCTTTCAGAAACATTGTCATTAACATCCGTGAAGATGAGTGAACTCTTATTTTCATAGTAAAATTTAAGTCATGAACGACTTTGCATATTGGGAATATCACGTTTCCATCAAAAATTATTGTATATATCATAGCTGTTAACTAAAGATTATTAATCGCAATGATTAGTAATTTGATTACTTTTTTTTGAGAGGTGAAGTAATGATTAAATTACGATTATTTTCAGTTTCGCCCGACTACTAATTGATCGTAATCGAAAAGTACACTCAGGGAACTTCTGCTTTAAAAATATGTAGTTGTTTGGGTTGTAATACAGTTTCTTTATTTTTAATGTAAATGTAAGTCATTTGTAGAACAAATGCAATTTTTAACTAACATTGTAGTTCATTTAAAAAAACAACTCATATCAAATGACTGTTTTATGATGTTACATTCATTTTTTACAGTTGTTTTTTGTTATAAAAAAAAAAAATAAAAATAAATAAATGTTTGTTTATTTTTTACTACCATGTGGTTCATTTTTACTACAATTGTTAGTCATTTTTTTGAACATTAAAAAAACAAATGACAATGTTAGTTGAATTTAATGAAATGTAAGTCGTCTTTTTTTTAAATGAAATTTCATTTGTTTTTGACTACAATTGCTGTCGTGTTTACCAACATAATTTCATAAGTGCATGTATATGTATTATTAGATATAACACAATTTAAAACTATATATAATAACATATAGTGTAAAATTCAAAAAAAATATATATAATTTTGGATAACACGACTTTGTGACCTATTCATAGTTATAGTTATATTGGTTCGAACAATTGACAATTTTTGAAAAAATTTTGCTAGAAATGGATTAGCTATATATATTTGCAAATATCTTCTTTCTATATCCGAAATACGTTTCTCGATATCTTGTATTATATCTGAGATATTCAAAATCTGTAAATTTTGTATACAAATGTTTAAAAAATACATCATTGTTGTTTTGCTGCAAGTGACATACTGCATACAAAAGTTTAAAAAATTATTTATTATTGCTTGGCTGTATGACCAACACAACGAATGTTAAATCAAAAGAAAGTCATATTTAAAAAAAAGTTGTGTGAGTTATTTTTCATTAAAACTTAATAACTTTTACAGTTATACTAGTTTTTTGTTTTTATATACATCGAGATTATTTTTATGTTATTTTCAATTTATAACGAGCTTTCAACCTCCGTATATTTACAAAAATAAAGCAAATCAAACATATTAGCTAGGTTGATACTAGTATTTCGCTCTGGCTAAAGATCTCATCAGAACCCGAAGTTTTAGAAAAGTTAGAGCCTCCATAATAGGCAGAACTTTAACAAAAAATCTATTAATAATCAATTTTGCTCCATTCTTGTCTTCTTAGTAATCAAACACGTGGTTAGGGTCTTTTCCTAAAAAGCATCATGACGTTACTAAACTTTGAAGACCAAAAATGTTCTACTTATATAAAAAATTTTAGTTTGTACTCTGGCTCAAGTAATATATTTTACAGTTATATTAGTTTTTTGTTTTTATATACATCGAGATTATTTTTATGCTATTTCAATTTATAACGAGCTTTCAACCTCTGTATATTTACAAAAATAAAGCAAATCAAACATATGAGCTAGGTTGATACTAGTTTTTTGATCTGGCTAAAGATCTCATCAGAACCCGAAGTTTTAGAAAAGCTAGAGCCTATATAATAGGCAGAACTTTAACAAAAAAAAAAAAAACCTATTAATAATCAATTTTGCTCCATTCTTGTCTTCTTAGTAATCAACCACGTGGTTAGGTCTTTTCCTAACAAGCATCATGACGTTACTAAACTTTGAAGACCAAAAATGTTTTATTTATATAAAAAAATTTTAGTTTGTAATCTGGCTCAAGTAATATTTTTTACAGTTATATTAGTTTTTTGTTTTTATATACATCGAGATTATTTTTATGTTATTTTCAATTTATACTAGTATATCGATCTGGCTAAAGATCTCATCAGAACCCGAAGTTTTAGAAAAGTTAGAGCGTAGAGAAAAGCTAGAGCCTCCAACTTTTAATTTAATATAAAAGTGTAAAAATTTGTAGTTTTGGTTATAATATATGCCACAATTAATGGGAAAAATAAAAATCAAACAAACAGTTATCGTGTAGATTTTAAGAAAAATTAGTGTAAACCTTCATTATCGTTTTCTCGAAATTGACTGTTTGGTGTATTGGTCAAACCAATAATAAGCTGACGGTATATCGTTAAATACCAGAAAAATGTATATCTTCTTATGGATAAAATTAAATATTGCCGCATTCAAAGTCTGATGGAGAGCCTGTCCTGAATTTAAGAAATTTACAAATTTCTTCACGTACTCTAACGATAAGTATTATTGAGCTGTTTATAGATAAAAACCAAAATTTTTTTGAAGGTACATAGATATCCGCTCCCTTCGTAGTGTATTTTTCGAATGTTTATACAAAGAAGAGCTTAAAAGTTTGACAATGCTAATCATATTTATACAATTTCCATAGATTAATTTTTGTAAACTACAGCATCTTTAATTCCAAACAAGTTATTTTATTTATTACTTGTTTAAATGAAATTTGTAGTGGACCAAAATTACTCTTTGAAAATTTAATAAATATATATAAATTTACGAAAATATGCTCAGCCTTACCAAACTTGAGCACAATTTTGTCGAAAAATCTACGAGTAGCGAACTGTAAGTATTCTCGATTTTTTTTTGCATAATCATCATCATTTGATCACTATTACGTAGAATTGCACACTTCCGGGATACTCTATTGTGCACTAAAACTTAAAAGCGATTTTTTTAAAAACCGTAATAAAAGTAATAAGTTTCTTAATAATTTTTTATGGACTTAACGAATATGATAACGAATGATCATATGTTTGTAAGAAATTGTGTATATTTTCATAAAGAGTGGCTTTTTTAGAGTGTCACAACTTTGAGTTGGCATCACTGCGTTATTTGACCACCCACTTAACAGCTGATAGTTACTTTCTGTTTAGTTTGCTTTGAAATTTCATTATGAATCGACTTAAAACAGATCAACGCGTACAAATTGTTGAAATTTTTAATCAAAATAATTGTTTTATTCGTCAAACTCATCGTACACTTCTTCCATTTATGGCTGAACCATTTTATGGTTGAATAGGTACGTAAATAAGCAGAATTGTCGCATTTGGTGTGAGGAGAATCCACAAGCTTTTGTTGAAACACCACTACATCCACAGAAAATGACTGTTAGGTGCGCTTTATGGGCTGGCGGAGTCATTGGCCATATGTCTTCAAAAACGATGATGGTCAGAATGTTACTGTCAAAGGTGAACGGTATAGGAACATGGTTCGACATTTTCTCGTACCTCAATTACGTGGCATTAATCTTGCTGATATGTGGTTCCAACAGGACGGAGCCACATGCCACACAGCGGGCGCTACAATTGATTTACTCAAAGAAACTTTTGATGAAAAAATAATTTCACGTAATGGCCTAATTAATTGGCCACCAAGATCGTGTGATTTAACCCCATTGTATTATTTTCTTTGGGGTTATGTTAAGTCCCTTGTCTACGTCGATAAACCACAAACAATTGAACACGTGGAAATCCACATTCGAAGCGATGAAAATTGGTGTTCCAGATTGCGGCTTTTACGCGCCAGCAGTGGCGGCCACATGGCAGAAATCATATTTATCCCTGCTGTAAGGTTAAAAAAAACTTACGAATTCTAGGTTAGCGGACCATTTTGGTCCATACCAAATTTTTTAAAGACAATGGGCGTAAGGCTATTTTTTATACGTAAGGCTATATATATACGGCTAAAAATTATATTTGTATGCTTTACAAATTGTTTGGGCTGTTCATTTTGTTTTGAATATTTGTTATATTTCATACAAGTTAAATTTGAAAGCCAATACATAAACCATTGTAAAGCTCATAACTATTTTTGTGATCCCCTAATTTCGTTTTGTTATGCCATCAATCAGCAATTCAATTTACTATTGATATTCAATAAGTTCTGTTTTTTGTGTGAAGCCTCTTTTTCAGTTTATCCTGCAGACTTGTGTGTGTGCTTTTGTTTGTTTGATTTTTGTGATTCCCCAAATTTCATTTCGTCATGAAGGTGTGTAAATTGTTTGCATTAGTTTCAGTTTAGTTTTTGTCTTGCTTGTGTTGTGTATGTTTCTTAGGAAACAATTGTTAGAATGCAGAGTACACGTTTTTTGGACACCGATGAAATTGCTGAAATCCTAAATGACAGTGCCTCGGATATTTCAAATTCAAGTATTTTAGAAGAAAATAATGAATATGAAAATACCGAATCAAGTGATTCTGAAACAGAAAGTGAAGGATAATGTTTAATAGGCATCCATTGTAGATCCATTGTTTACTGCAAAAAATAAATTGTAATGGAATGCTGCTCCATTGCCCTGTTCTATTGGAACTCGTTCTGAAAATATAATTTCAATAAAGCCAGGACCAACTCGATTTGCTGTATCCAGATGCCAAGATATACTTTCTTCTTTTTTACTGTTTTTCCACCGCCACTAGAAAAAATAATTATTGAAAATACCAATATGTATGGCAGAGTAAAATTCTAAGATAAATGGAAAGACATTGACGAAGCCACATTGCGTGCTTGTATTGCTGTACTTATTCTTGCTGGTGTGTGTCGGTAAGTATATTTAAAAATATTTTTTATTTCGGTTCAGTAAAACAGCAGGCAAATTTATTTGTTTTATGGCAGCGGCAAAAACGAAGACTTACATGGTTTGTTTGATGCACGTTTTGGTCGTCCTATTTTCCGTTCAATTATGTCTGAAGATACTTTTCAAATGATTACCAGAGCGCTCCGGTTCGATGATGTTATGAGCCGAAGACAAATGCAAAGCACCGATAAGTTTGCTCCTATACGTGAATTATGGAACCGTTGGGAAGGCATTCTTTCAATGAGTTTCAACTGCCATGAAAATGTAACTATTGATGAACAACTGGTGTCTTTCAGAGGACGATGCTCTTTTAGACAATATATGCCTTCAAAACCTGAGAAATATGGCTTAAAATGTTGGTTGTCTGTTGACTCAAAACAGGTTATGTGTGGAAGATACAGCCTTATCTAGGAAAACAAAGAAATGAACAGCCTGAGAAGAACCAAGGAGAGCGCGTCGTATTGGACTTGACGGAAGATTTAAAAGGTCAAAATATCACGGCTGATAATTTCTTTGCTTCGTTGGATTTGGCGAAAAAACTTTTGGAAAGGAAACTGACATACGTGGGAACAGTTCGAAAAAATAAAACATTTATTCCACCGAAGTTGCTCATTTTCAAAAAAGTTCCTTTATATACATCAACATTTGCTTTCAATGAAGTTGCAACATTAGTTTCATACGTCGGCCCATAAAAACAAAGGTACAGTTTTGATGAGTACGATGCACAAAACAGCAGAAGTTGATGTCAATGGACCAAAAAAAGAAGCCTGATATTGTATCTTACTATAATTCAACAAAAGGTGTGTTACTTTTTGTCAGTGTGCATAGTATTTTAGTAAATATAGTTTTATCTTTATTTTAGGTGGCGTAGATACTGTAGACCAAAAATCGGCTACTACAGTACTAAACGCAAAACAAATCGTTGGCCGAATGTGGTTTTTTGCAAATATGATAGACATCTCAGCATTGAATGCGCTTATATTGTTTTCTGAATCGATGATTCGTGGACAACAAGTGATCAAAATCGTAAGAGACCTGAATTTTTACGACAATTAGCACTTTCTTTGGCTAAAGAACACATGACGAAACGTACCATATACCAAAACAAAAATTTTCCGCAGAGTTATTGGCTGAGGTGAGATCATCTTCTACAGATCCCGTACCTTCTACAACTGATACAGGAAACCCACCTTCTAGAAAACGTGGAATTTGTGGTTGCTGCAAATCTAAATGCGATAGTAAATGCGCTATTTGTAACAAATTTATTTGCAAAATAAACAAAAAAATTATTTGTACATCCTGCATAATAAGTGAATAAAAAATATTTCTAATGGACCAAAATGGTCCTAAACATAAAATTTGTAACTGTTTATTTTTCTCCTTTCTAATTTATGTTAGACACTTAATTATTTGAAAAAAACATTGTTTTAGAAAATATACCACGTGAGCTGACGTTTAAAGTCGATATGTTTTACCGTTGAAAAGTTATAAGTGAAAGTAAAAAAAAATGACCAAAATGGTCCCAACCTAACAGCAGGGTTAAACATTAATTACATATAGCGTCACATAGAAATTGATATGGCTACATAAAGCTACATATCAATTTTTTAATCGGGCTTGTTTTTCAAATTTCTATTATTTGTATCAATTTTAATTGTTCATTATAATTTTTGAAATTGGAAATAAAAAGTTTTTCAATTGGCAATCATGATAAAGATTGAGAGATCGGATGGAAATTGTAATGTTATTTCAAATTGATTTTGAAACATGGGAATTATTTATGAGTTTTTATTAATTTTATTTTTTTGGTTTTTATTGCACTGTTCAAAGACAGTCTCGGGATTATATTTGCTTAAATTTTTTTAAAAGTTTCTATTCGCTATACATTTCTTTGCCCAAAGCATGTTGTTTCACACCTCAACCCCTAATTAGACTTATCTTAAAATTTAAAATTTTTTAAGTTGTACATTTTGTGCCAGACAAAAAAAATCATTTTTAAACCAAATTAATGGTAAATGCAATTCTCTTTGACGCTGGAAAAATTTTACTCCGCAGCAGTAGAAGTGGTCCGCAGTAGTAGAAGTGGTTACCATTCTAATGCGTTTTACATGACAATGATCTGCGAATGTTAAAACTTACCCACTTTTACATATTTTTTATTTAAAAAATAAAGTTAAATCACGAAAAAAACCATTTAATTTCGAGAAAATAAAAAACCGTCTTTCTTTAAGTGGATCCGTAGAGCTTCTTCGTGCAAAATATAATTTAAATCGGATGACAGGTTTTGGCCGATCTATCATGGAGTGGCCGATTTATATTTTTGTTTATATAAAAAAAACATCTAATTTCGATTTATTTGCTTAGCATTTTTCATGTTAAAAATACATTTTTCAAAGTAAAATAATGTAAATTTTTTTTAAAATAATCGAAAAGAATCAAAAGTAATCTTGGTCGTTCCAGCAAACCATTTTTAAAAAGGTCTACATTTTAAATTTTTCGAGATATATTTTTTTTTTCGCTCCAAGAAACTGTATACAGGGTATCAAATGAAAGATCTCTTAAAGACGAATCTAAAATAAAAATTAAAATGTAACAAAATAAAATGAAAAAATATACACTTTTTTGATGATGGTCCAGCTCACAACATTTGTTGCAAAAAATTAAATCTTTTGGGAATCCACATAATAAATGTCAGAGTTTATATTTAGGGGCCACCAAGAAATTAATGTTAAAATAGCCTTAAATACACAAATTTATATAATTTTTTTTTTTTTTTTTTAAATAAAAAAAAAGTTATAAATTTATGATTCTTATTTTTGCGTATGTAGGGTGGTATTGGATAAATGTCATAATAGAATGTATGGTTTCAATATTATTTAACAATGTTATGTTGTATTTTTCCAAAAAAGTTATATCGGAATCCACTTGGCATTGAAAACTCTACCTTTATATAACAATTTTGTTTATCGCTGATTTGTCTTAAAGTTCAGAACCAAACGCATAAAGTCTCCGCAAAGGATAGTGTATTACACTGAAAAAAAAGTCTATAAAGTCAGCAATATTTTTGCTGGAAGGATAGTTGAAGAAAATTGCTAATATCAGCAAAAAAAATTAGTAAATTTAGCAGAAATGTTGCTGATATATATATATAACAATGTGGCTGACATTACAAACTTTTTGTAATGTGTATAAAAGGATGTGTACCTTAAAACAAAATAAATTTTTACTATTGCATTGAAAAACTGATATTTTTTCACTAATTTTGATTAATTTTATAAGCATACATTTCGGTTTTATTTAAAGAAATTTGGCAAATTTTGGTCCAAAAAGTAATTTTAAGGAAATAGTGATCAGTTGATCAAATTGCAAATTGAATAGTGATCAAATTGAGCCATATAATTACAGGCATGACATCAACAAAGTTAATAAGGTTCTGAACATTAATTCTATATATTTCGGGCATACTGACCGAACTTTATTTTCGGTGAATGGTAGAGTTTTCCACCAAAATGACTTTAAAGTTTGTTTCATGATGGTTTTTTGTTTACAAAAATTTTCAAATGCAATAAATCTAATTTATATTCTGTTGAAATCTAAGGACAAGGCCAGTAGTAAAATTTACGGTACACATTTGATTCTCAAAGAGTAAAATTAAACTTGCTTTTGAGCGTTTTTTTCTAAATTTTTGGGTTTTTGCGAGTTCTATTGCTATATACTTAAGCGAGCTAATCAAATGTTCAAGCAGTTGAAAGACTCATTGAAAAGGAGTCATATTAGCAAGAAAAAAGTTTTGTTATCAACGCGTTTTTTATTAGAAATTCGCAATTTGTCAAAAATTTTATATGTCAGCATAGCTTATAAAGATGACTCTGAGGTCCTGCTTCTAGTATGATATGTAAATACATTTCAAAAGTATTGTATGTTTCTAAATTTCAGCCTAAAATGTGTATTTTTGCAAAATTTCTCCTAACAAAAACCTCTGTTTTGCCTATATATTGTCACAAAAATCTGGTTTGTGTTAAAAAAAATATTTTCAGATATAAACATTATTGTCTGATTTTTTGCACATGTACTTTTCAAAGGCATTCACATACCATATTAAAGTTGGACTATGTTGTTCATTTCGGAAAGCCTTGCTGCCATATAACATTTTTGACTAAGCGCGCATTTTGCATAAGAGGCATTGTTTTCTTGCTGAAACATCTCTTTCTAAAAGCTCTTCACTGAAAACATATAAAATCAATCACTGGATATTATTCACCACTTCTGATTTCAACCAAACTTGGTATTTTATATGTACATCATATAACTATAACCTCATCCAAATATAGGACAGCTAAACCCAGCGGATCGTGTTCCAAAATATGAAAAATATTCGAAAATTTTTAAAAAGTAGTCTTACTTAATATTCCATGTTCCATTTTATTCCATATTTCATTTTAACGGCTTCAGCTACAAGTGTCATTGATACCTCATTCCAAAGCTTCTTAGATTGTGGTTTTTCCAGAGCCCACAAACTGTTGAGTTATCCACTGCAAATGCATTGCTTTCAATAACCGCGGTTCAAAAAGTTAAGTTAAATATAAATTACTTCCCTATGCCGTGTCTAAAATCCCTATGTGGAGCTCTCACGGCATCCTGAGTTACGAATAAAAATGCGAAAAAATTAAACTAAGCAGCCAAATACTCAGAAACATGCAGGAATACCACATTTGGTGACGGTGATAGAAGAAAAATTTTTGATTAACATATATTTTTTATACATTTAAAAAACATTTTTTTGAAATCCAGCGGTTTGAAGCACCGATTTTGAAAAAAAGCATCAAGAGTGAATTATTTTTGTGAACTAGTAAAATCACATTTTAAGTACTTTTAAAAAATAGTATCAATGACTCTTGTAGCTTAAAGCGTGTAAAAGTTAGGGACAATTTTATATTTTATGCAACTACTTTTGCAAAACTTTTATTTTCAAAATTTTCAATAGATTATTTTTTTTATGTAAATATTTTTTTCTTTTACATTTAGTACTTTTTTTATATTTTTATCCATAACTTGAATCACGTTAGAGCTAACAACAGAAAACTTGAACGATGACATACACTCAAATAAAAAAGTTAGTAAAGTCAGCCAAAAATTTTGCTGAATTAGCCAAATTTGCTAATGTCAGCAAAATCTTTTGCTGAAAATCAACGAGCAAAATTAGTAGATTCAGCAAAAGTTTCGCTAACACTTAGTAGATTAGAAGTTAAAAAAACCTTGCTAAACATTAATAAAATTTTTGCTGAACATTAGTAGAATGATTTT
>CM037852.1:71814816-71832945 GCA_021234595.1 Delia radicum
AAAAAAAAGAAAAATTAATAAATCAAAAGAAGAAAATCAAAAAGTACACCAGCGTTTTCAGCTATTCCATTGTGGATTTCATTAAGCTGAAATTTAAAGTTCTTAAAAAACTACAAATATTTGTGTTATTTTATTCTTACTTTTGTTATCCATTCTTTTTTTTTAAATATTTATAACTTTTTATTATATCATTCATTCCCGCAAAGAACATTGAAAAATGAGGATTTTTTTTATAGGTTCTCCGATTTTTTTATATTTTGTACATGAATACCACTTGCACATAGCCTTTTCAGATCTCGAAATTTGTAAAAACTCGCGATTTTATGCACGTTTTTAATTTTCATAAATTTGATAAAAATGCTAAAAGTGTTTCACTTTGAAGTGCCATAACTTTTTAATTGTTTATCGCATGTTATTAATTTAAACGATATTTGGAATATGCACTTGTCTACTTTATAACTGGAGGTTTTTAAACAAAATTATTATTGAAAAAGTGCATACGAAATGCAAATGCAGTTTTCTAATGTATTTTTCAAAACTTTCTCCCCCTACGAATTTCAAAAAAAAAAATACAGTTTTACTAAAATATGGAATCTTACCTTAATATACAAATACTGATTTTTATGGGACAAACATGTTTTCTATTTGTAATGATTTTTTAAACAAAGTTTATTTCTTTTATTCTATGGAAATATTTTTATACATTTCAGTCCAGTTATAAAGTAGACAAATGCATCTTCCAAATATCGTTTAAATTAATAACATGCGATATACAATTAAAAAGTTATGGCACTTCAAAGTGAAGTGCTTTTAGAATATTTTTGATATTTATGAGAACTAAAAACGTGCATAAAATCACGAGTTTTTTTTTATAAATTTGGATATCTGAAAAAGGAAATGTACAAATGGGACCATAGAGTATTCATGTACAAAAAATAAACAAAATCAAAGAACCCGTGTTCAGATTTTTTGCGTTTTCTAATGGAATGAATGATATATTTTTTTGAAAATATTTTGTTACTCGAAACCAAAAAAGCAAGTGACTGGTTTTGACATTTACGTTCGTACTGTTGACAACTCGTTCGAAATAGAGAAACCAAATTTTGTATGAAAACTGTTACGTTTTCATTCGACTTGTACTTCAAGTCATCGTTCGCATAGAAATTTAGTTAGAGAAACCCAAATCAATTTTCTTTCGTTTAGAAAGCGAAAGAAAGCATTCTTTCGAAATCGAGAAACAGGTCATAACTTTAAGCAGCAATAAAACTCGAACGATAACGAATTAAAAAAAAAAAACTAATTGCTTTTATGGAAGGGGTTAAGTTGAAGAAGTAATGTCTCTATATTTGCCTTAAATTTAATAGCATGCAAATAGCAGTATATTTTGCTGAAAACAACAGAAATTTTTGCTAAAAAATTGTAGAATGCTGATTTGGTTTATGAATTTGTTGATTTTTGTCTGCTAATATTTAGATAATTTTTTTTTGGTGATTTTAGAAGATCAATTTCTTACTTTCAATAAACTAAACTTGGGTCAAATATTCCCAAATATTCAACAGGTTTACTTTTGCTCTTCTTATCGTATCTCAATAAATAGAAATGGGTCCAGCTGCATATAATTCGGCGTCAAAGCCCATTACTGCTATTCGACGAAGTCGTTTTTGTAAGTAGGTTTACATATTTGCTTCATGAAAAACCGGACAAAATTTGTACACTCGCTTACCCGCTGCATTACAAAAAAATATGTGGTTACCAAAATAATTAGTTATTCGTTTGCTTATAAGCAACTAAAAAATATGTGGTTACAAGTTTGTAAATAATAAGACTTACCCTTATACTTATCAGTAATTAAAAAATAAGCAATTGACAAAAAGACGTTAGTAGTAGATAACACTGCACAACACAAAAAAAAATTACAAGGTCCGACCGTGTGTGTTTAGTAAACTTATGTAAAATGTTACGGAGAACATTTTTGTAGAATATTTTAACCCTCTAACTCCTCAAGGTAAGGGTCTTTTTTGTCCTTCTTTTACAAAAGATCAAAAAACACCATTAAAACAGGGATTTAAGGGGTTAAAATGTTCCGCAAAAATATTCCCCCTGAAATTTTACTACACTGATAGAAATTTGTGCGTAGTATTAATGAATTCCTTCATTAATCCAATGAATTTTTCATAAAAAAGTCCCCAAAGAAACGTTTCATTGAGTCAATGAAAGGTGTTTCATTAAATCAATTTTAATAAATGGTCTGGTCCAATTTTAATTTATTTCTGCTTTTATTGCTTTATTTTAACAAAATTGTTCAATCTTTCTTTACACTTTTTATAATTTGTGTTAAAAGATGACATATTTTCTTATATGTCGGTACAAAATATGTAATTTTTTATTTATCTGGCTCGGAATTCTGTAGAACGTTTATAGTCCACTTTTTGTAGTTAAATTACGACCATATTAGATAAAAATGTTAAATATTGTTAAAAATGCTGTTAAAAACAAAACTTTATTATCGTTTAGCATAACGTTTTTGTGTAACATCGTCAAAACGATAACAATTTAGGTCTCGTTTTGAAAAAAACTATGTCGTTTTTCTTAGAGAATCTGTTCCATGGAATTTCGTCAAAAACTGTTAGCTCTAGACAAATTTAATAAAAAAAATTTATTTATATCAAAGTTTTGGTTAATTCTGTTTAGAAGAAATTTTCAGTTTTTTTTTTATTTCAAAATGATAGTAAAAAAAATTTTTTTTTTCTTATTACAAGTCAAATTTTTTATTAAACAAAATTTGAAAATTTTTTATTGATTTAATGAATTTTTTTTTATGAAGTTATGAAAAAATCATAAAAAATGTTAATGAAAAAAATACCAATATTAATGAATTTTCATTCAGTTAATGAAATTTTTTATTAAACCAATGAATCGATTTTAATGAAATCGTTTCATTAATACTACTAAGGAAAATTCTATCAGTGTATAAGTCCCTGCTAATAAAATTTTTCAATGTTTTTAAATAATTTTATTTAAATTTTTAAGTTAATTTATATTTTTTAATGAATTATCTGAGTTTTATTACTTGTATTGAAAAAAAGCATTTAAAAGCAACTGAAACATGTAGCTCTTAAACTAGGTTTGCATTTAAAAGCGCTTGGATCCTCTTTATTTGATATGCTCATTCGTAAAATATAAAATAATGATTTTTTATGAAAATCTAAGAGAAACGCAATAAAAATATGCAAAATAAGTAAAAATATGCATTCAAAATATGCATTTAGAGCAAAATAAGTAAAATTATGCAATAAAAATATGTATTTAATATTCAAAAATATGCCCTTAGAACAAAATATGCAAAAATGTACAATAACAAATCGATGCCATTTTAACGTAAACTCTTTGATTCGCAAAGTTATTTTGTTAACCCTGTTCCCAGACTTAATGGAAAACTCATGCATTTGCACACACAAAGAAATAAAGTATCAACCGAATGGAACAGTGCATATTAATGGTAACAACCCAGGCAGAAAAATACAATCGGCACAGTGTTGGTAATCGTCAGCGGCGGTCGGTTATGCGTTGACAGAACGTGGAATTAACAATCCTGGCAGTATTGTCCTGTTACCCGATTGATAACAGTGGCCAACTATTGTTTTGAACGAACTTGCCAACTTTTGCATAACGTTGGTAATTCAAGAAATTGTGTGCTTTTGAAATAGCTTAAATTAAATTAATTTTTGTGAAATATTTATAATAAAACACATTTAAAAAGCAGCAACACAGTTTGGTCTTAGTATTATACATCGTATTTAAATGTGTGAAATATTAAAAAAATTAAAAAAAAAATCTTCTAATTGGTTGTAATAAAGTTAAAAACAATATTGGTAATTTTTAACACTGTGGGTTTCACAAAAATATCAGTGGTTTGCCAGTACAATTTTGTTGGCACGTTTGGAAATTTCTACCTGGGAACTTATAAATTCAGTTAATACAGCGATATTTAAATTATATTTCTGAATACTTTGGGTGTTGCAACTAAAATTCAGTAGAATTAATCGAACTTTGTTATGAAAACTAATGTCAAGTTGTTCCAATCGTCTGAAATTCTTAATAAGCGAAATTCAGTTGGCATTTGAGTCGTACACTGAGAGAACTTTCTACATAATATCAATAAATTTTTGCATTAGATCTGTGAAGTGTCACTGGAACTCGTCCAGTGAAAATTTTCAAAAAATTAATGCAGTTTTTAATGAAATTTAATTAAACATTTCATTTATTTATTCAACATTCATACGAATAATTAAAAGCTTTCATTAAAAACAGTCTCATTAAAACTATGAATCTTTTTCATAAAGTTTAGCAAATTTTTCTTTTTATTGTCAAGAAAACTTCATCAGTTTAGTGAAAAAGTTTCATTAAAACTTGTCCAATAAATTCTCACTGTGTTCTACCGAATTTCAGTTGGCAAATAGCAAAATGTTTTCTCTGTGCGCTTGAACTTCCGGTCAATGTTAATGACTATAACAAATAGTTTTTATTACTAAGAAACAACTCTCTAAAGGAATTACATCTCGCTCTTATTGAAAGTTATGAACCAAGACATGGACCAACCAGATTGAATCTGAAAAAGTCTTTTAAAAAGTTTTGCTGGGTAATTATTGTGAAGTTGCTTTATTTTATGATTACCAAAAGGAAAAGACGTAAAGTACAACAAAAGAAAAAGATACGAAACTTGTACACTTTGTATAAATAATGGGTTTACAACATACCGTTTTGTCTTTTAGCATTCCAACTCGACAGTTGAGTACAGCTTCCGTATATAGATGTGCTGTTGTTATGCTATTATCGCCTGAGGTTGTTGAGTTGAGTGGCTCTTCAAAAAATGGCCCCCAATGACGTTCATGATGATGTTTGTTGCGAAATATGCGCGGCCTTTCGGTTTCCGTCGCAGATGATGATGATGATGATGACGACGACAGCGATGAATATGCTGATATTGACGAAGACGAAGAAGATGTTACAGATGATGATGAAGCCAGTCTAAAATTAACACTACCGCTACCAGTACCAACAATTCCTGCACCCACTCCACCACTAAGAGCAGCATCTGTAAATATAATATAATAAGATAAGATAACAACCCAAATTTCAACTATTGTAAAATATATAAAAATAAGAGAATGATATTATTTTAAATGCTTTAATAAAAATGCTAATAGTAAGATATCTATAATATTAAAAAAAAAATATGTTTTTAAGGATTCATGCTTTTGTAGTTGTTGATGATGTTTTTTCTTAAACTTTATAATTTGTTGGTGAATTCCACCTTAATTTATATTGATTAAATGACCTTCAGTAATAATTTGAATTTAATGAATTTCGTTACCCTTTTTTATGAACTTTAATGTAACGTCACTATCTTATAAAGGGTCCGCCATCAAACGTTTTTCTTCAACTAGTGCTTATTTCGTGAATGGTAACACTTAGCTCATGTCTGATTTGACAGATAATTAGTTTTATCCTTCCGCTGAACGAATATGGTTGTGTATACGCTTGAACAACGCTGGGAAATATTGCGACATTACTTTGAAAATCATGGTAATGTTGCAGAATGTTCTTCGAAAATGAGCAAGGAGTGGCCGTTACAGTCAATGGCGATCGTTATCGGGCCATGTTGAACGAATTTTTGTTCACTAAAATTGAAGAGGAGGATATTGGCAACATTTGGTTTCAACAGGACGGCGCTACGTGCCACACAGCCGAAGATACACTCGATGTTTTGCGCCCTGTTTTTGAAGATCGCATTATCAGCAGCAGAGCTGATGTCGTTTGGCCACCTCGGAGCTGCGATTTGACACCGTTGGACTATTATTTGTGGGGTGCCGTCAAAGATAAGTGTTACGCCAACAAGCCAGAGACAATTGACGCTTTAAAGGACAATATTCGTGAAGCCATTGGTGAAATACAGCTGCACACAATCGATAATGTGCTTAAAAATTGGACCGATCGTGTAGGCTACTGCATGGCCAGCCGAGGTAGCCATTTGAATGAAATTATTTTCCGTTATTAACCGGAAGGATTGTACTTTCAAATAAAAAAAGAAAATTGAGAAAATATTCAGTAGTTTTTTTTTATAGCAGTTTCAAAAAAAAAAAAAAGTTATTTGGCGGACCCTTTATTTAGCTTTTCAAATTATATGATATTTTACTTTCGTTGTGTTAATCATTATTTTGTTATTATAGCCTAATGGGAAGATTTAACAATTTGTAACATCAATACCCAGACAGAAAATTTCAATCGGCACAGTGTTTGCAAAGCACCTGCCACGGTCGGTTATGCGTTGGCAGAACGAGGGATTAAAAATATTGAAAGCTTTGTCCTGTTATCCGATTGATAACAATGGCCAATCGTTGGTTTGACTGAAGTTGCTTCCGTTGGCTTAATGTTGATATTTCAAAAAATTTTGTGATTTTAAAATAGCTTAAATTAAATTAACTTTGACAATATGCATAATAAAATACACTTAAAAAGCGGCAAACCAGTTCTGTCTTTGTACTACACTGATAATAAAATTAAAAAATGTCATGATGACAAAAAATTTCATAAAATTAATAAAAATGTGTTTATTTTACGAAATATTTTGTTGTTTTGACATTTTTTATGATTATTATGAGTGTATATATTAAAATATAAAAAATACTTTTAATTGGTTGTAATATTGGTGAAAACAATATTGGCAAAGAATTTTGCGGGTAGTACTGGCAAAACACCGATTTCACCGATTTTTATAAAAAAGACGCGGTGTTCTCGCTTTTCACCGTTTTATTTAGCTAGTGGCTTTTCCGAAAAACGTTTAATTTGAACACAATTTTACATAATTAACGTTTCAAATAATTTTAAATTATCCTAATAGCGATTTTTTATATAAATTTACAATAAATAATTTTTTTTTAAATCTTAAAAATTTCTCCGAAAAATTAATGTAAAATTAAGCTATTATTCTTAAAATAGTGCTTTTTAAGCACTTTTTAACCGATTTGCTTCAGAGATTAGTTGAAAAAGTAGGCATTTTGATAAAATTTAACATCGAGCATGACTGGTTTTAGTCGTTTGACAAGTTTAAAAATATGAGTAGGAATACAAACTTGCGGCGGCTACACACAGTGCTTTGACTCATGGACAAAAAATAAATTTCTCTTCCGTTTGATTTTTTTTTTGTATATGTACTAAAATAACTTAACCCTTTATAGCCTCATGTAACATTACTGTAACAAACCCCAAAAACCCCGAAATAATACATACTGAATTTATTTAGCTCGCTCAAATTTGTGTCACCCAACTGTGACATACCACTGATCAAATTAGTACCAAAAAAAATATCATAGATGGCGTAATTTTTTTGACTTCCGTCAGTTTGAAGTTTGCATAATACGAATAGTGACAAGTTTGAATACATGTAAATTTAAAATTTTATAAAAAAATACAAAAAGTGCAAAAAATTGGGTTGTTTTTATGAATACTTGTGAATAATATTTTTTACTTATTGTATACAATGCATATTTTTACATTTTTACATGAAAAAATATATTTTTATGTTATGTAACAGTAATGTCACAATCCCAAAAATGTCAAATAAATATTTACCTTAACCTTTCCCGTACCAAAAAAAATTTTAATTTTTAAGTTCATGGGTTACAAAGGGTTAATATGGTATAGATTATTCTGTCGTCGCAAGGTGTCGCTAAATTTTTAATGCATTTATTACTAAGAAAAATTTAATTTTTTTTAATTTTACTAAAATAATTGCCAAAATATAATTTATAAAGATAAGTATTAGATTATTTATTTTTTATCACTTTCACACCCTTACCGACATAGAGGGCTCGTTCCCATAACGTGGATACCGCGTACTCACCAGGGCCCGAGCCTTAGTGGACTTTAAAATTATAAGTACGAAAAATGGCATGAATTATTCCGTAAAACCAGCTACATATTAAATTATCAGCTGATAATAATAATACACTCAGGGAACTTTGGCTCTAAGAATATGTAGTTGTTTGCGTTGTAAGACAGTCCTTTTTTTTTGTAAATGTCAGTCATTTGTAGCAAAAATTAAATTTTTTACTAACCTTGTACACTCAAAAAAATAAGTTAGTACAAAAGTTAGTAAAACGTCTTGTAAATTAGGTATACTATTTTTTAGCAAATTTTTTTGCTAAAATCGTGTTTTCAGCTAAAGTTTTTGTTATACTTATTCAGCACTTAACTGTTTTATACTAATGCTTTACTTATATACTTATGTTTTACTAATTAATTTTGCTAAAAAAAATTTTGCTGATAAGCACATTAATAGTGTGGACGACAACCAGATTGAAAGATATACGCAGAATGAAGCAGATGTCGCGGCATGTCAAGATGTAGAAGAGAAGAGGAAAATTATACTAAAAAGTACAACTCTAATAAGACATATAAAAAAATCAACCATGGAAGACTTTTGTATCTCTTTTTCATACATAAAACAAAATTGAGGATTAAAACAACTTAAATTTTGCATTGTCACCGGCTTGTGAAAATAATTGTCTATTAATAAAATAAAAGACAAAAGAAAATATTTAAATTTAATATGTATTTCTATAATAAATGTTAATAGATTAATAATCTAGTGTGGTCAAATTGCAAACAAACATATACAGACATGTATGTTTGTCTGTATACAAACATGTACAGTAGGTTGTCCCAAAAAAAATAAAAATTTGGATTTTCTCGGAAGATCTTTCCTAATTTGGATACTCATAAGGTAAAGTATTTTTGAGAATTTTATCAGATTTTTCGGAAGTAGTTTAGAGGTCGCGCAAACCGATTTTGTACCAAAAATCGAGCTTTTTGGGCTTTTATTGAATTATTCTTGCAAATTGCTAAAAAATCGGTAATTTTTCGGCTTCTGAGTAAATATTCTTAAAGAAAATTTTCCGATCTTTAATTTTATGTGCATAAGTAATAAGTTTCGTCAGGGATTTTGCACATTTGATACATTATATAACAGTTTTTGTAAATTTTCAACAAACATGAAAAAGAATGCTTTATAACTTTTAAAATTTGTATGAAGACTTAAAAAACTAATGATGCAGTTTAAAAGATTATGAAGTTTTAAATACATTAGCAGAAAAAACAATATAATTTTCTCTTACCGTTCTCGAGTTATACCCTTTTAAAGCTTTGCACCCATTGTATGAAATTTTTAGTATTATAAGATTTGGGCATCCGATTTGTTGTAAACTTTAGATTATGAGATTTGAAAATTTATTTATTGTATGTCAAAGCTTAGTTTTAACTGTTGTCAAGTTGTGGACAGCACAAAAAGTAGCCAAAAAGCCGTTATCATGATTTATTGGATTTGGGGGAACTACAACCCTATTTTTGGCAGATAGTCTATAGGATTAGAATTAACAAGTCACAATACAATTAAAATTTTTTAGTGAAAGGAAATTTAACAGAAGACATGATTGATAATAAACAAATTCAGTGTTTTATTACAAAAGCCAGCCTAACTTTTTTGAAGCCTGCAACATTTCTACTGATTTTTTACAAACGGATCCAGAAAAATGGGAAAACAACAAATCATTTCAGGAAGCAAAACACAAAGTTCAACAATTGCAAGTTGTAAATGATGTCGCAGAACGTGGTGTGGCCTTGGCTAATAGTTATATCAATATCACAACTTCTGAAACAGACTTTCAGAGTTTACTGCAGGGGGTAGAACAGCATCGCAAGAACTCTAATAAATGATTTATAACAAATCTATTTTGGGTACGCCTTCTGTGGCGTACCCAATGGGTATGTCAGAGAGAAGCTCAGAAGATGGAGGGAGTCGGAGTTTGGGGCCTATTGGGCCAGATCGCCTGGGCAGCGACAGGCGAGGCTGCTTATATCTCCCTCTGGGGAGAGATCGCGGAAACTCTTGTCTATGACGAGGGGCGAATTAAGGACCGTAACGGGTTACCTCACAGGACACTGTGGCCTTAGGTATCAATTGTACAAGATGGGACCATCCTCTACGGATACGTGCAGGTTTTGTGAATTGGAACCCGAGACCTCTCAGCATGTTCTCTGCAAATGTCCGAGGCTCTCCGACAGGAGGGTGCGTTTTTTTGGTGATCGAATAGTGACGCTATCGGACGTTTGGAACTGTTCACCTGGTAGGATAATTGGCTTCGTAGGGAGCCTGAACCTATAGGGTGTATTCGCTGGCAGCACAAAATACCAATTTCTGGTCGCGGTGCATAGTGCCACTATAATCTAATCTAAGCTAATATAATTGTTATGTATGAGTGCTAAGTAACTATTATTTTCTTTGTAAAAACATTTTCTAAATCCAATTACATATTTAAAGTTTAAACCAATGCAAACCTAGTTCACACCTTATAGTATTATACATTTCATACAATGTGTACAAAGTTTTAAAAGGGTATAACTCGTGAACGGTGAGAGAAAATTCATTTTTTTTTCTGCTAATTAATTTAAAACTTAATAATCTATTAAACTGCGTCATTAGTTTTTTTAGTCTTTATACAAATTTTAAAAGTTATAAAGCATTCTTTTCCATATTTGTAGAAAATTTACGAAAAACCGTTATTAAATTGTCAAAATGTGCAAAATCATTGCCGAAACTTATTATTTATGCACATAAAATTAAAGATCGGAAAATTTTCTTTAACAATATTGACTCAGAAGCTGAAGAAATATCGATTTTTTACCAATTTTCAAGCAAAATTCAAAAAAAGCCCGAAAAGCTCGTTTTTTGGTAAAAAATCGATTTGCGCGACCTCTAAACCACCTCCGAAAAATCTGAAAAAATTCTCAAAAATTCTTGGCCTTATGAGTATTCAAATTAAGAATGATCCCCAAAATTTTTTTTTGAATGGGACACCCTAATGTACAGTAGGCATGCGATAGTGATATATGGAGATTCTTAGTAACAGGAATTGGAAACGCTGGACCCTCCTATTTTGTGAGGTTCGTAAAAAAAATGTATGAGCCAAAAATTTGGAGGGGTAAAGTGGGGGCAAGTGGCTCCTCGTCGGAGTCAAAGTCGAAAACATCTCAATTTAAATACAAATGAATTAAATGGACTTCGTGATGTTTCCATTTTCATCGTTGCGCTTTACGTGAAAGCTTGGTTCAGCAGCACCAAAGCAATCGAAGCTCCAAACAATGATTTGAATTTTTTAAAAGCGATTGCTTGTTATGCTTCAATTGATAAGATCGTATCGCACCAATTGATAAAGAGATTCTGTGGACACCTCTGGTATCTTAGTGGCGAAGCTGTGGCTCTGGGATTATTTGATCCGAATATCCCCAGTGACATTAAGCGCAAAATGGCGAAAGCAATTCTTATATTTGAAGAAGAGAAAGAGGAATACGAGGAAGAGTTATCTGACGATGAGATGGACGAATCATCCGTCGATGCCAGTGAGAAAGAGAGCGACGTTGGCGCAATCGAGGAAGACGATTTGGAGGCTAGCGGCAGCAATGGAAATCCAGATCGTGCTCGCTCTGTACATGTTTTTGGCTTCCAAGGAGTTAAAAGAATTACATTGGCCTCAAAGCAAATAAATAAAGAGGTAATGCAGAATGATTTGAGCCATTTCGTCACACCTGAGACAGCTAATTTTTTTACCCGCTTCGGATTATCAGCCGATTTTATTAGCAAAGATCCAGATGTCTGGAAAGATCGCGAAGACTTCCAGAAGTCTCTAGAAATATTGAGCAACTTACATGTTGTAAACGATGCAGCCGAAAGGGGTGTAAAATTAATAGAAGATTATAGCAACGTGTTGTGCCGTAACGAGGAGGAAAAAATATTTTTGCTACAGGTCGTAGCCGAAAATAGGAAAAATTATGTATCTCATGATAAAATAAATTAATATAATAAAATGTTATACCTTAAATATGAATTATAAGAACATATGCCCTTTTATTGATTAAAAATGCATTAAAAATAATAAATTTATATGGGTATCGCCTTAACTATTAAAATAGGTTATAGGTATGTTCTGAAAATATTTTTATAATAAAAAATATTGGGAAACGGTCATACATTTTACTTCTTTAGGGGCACTGCTGGGAGAGTTAGAGCGTTGGAATCAAATTTTGAAATATGTCATAATATATGGGTGCCCCCTTTTGGAGTGGAGATAGGGGGCTAGTATGTTCTAAAAAATGTTGGCAATTAAAAAATATTGGGGGTCGGTCATACATTTGACTTGCCTAGGGTTACCCTAGTGACAGTTAGAGCGGTTGGAGTAAATTTCTAAAATGACATCTGGTATGGGAGCCCCCTTAGGGAGTGGAGCTAGAGGGTAGGTATGTTCTGAAAAAATGTTGGCAATTAAAAAATATTGGGGGTCGGTCATACATTTCACTTCACTAGGGGCTCCCGGTGGACAGTTAGAACAGTGAGAAGAAAATTTATAAAATTAAACATTTGTAGGGGAGCCCCCTTAAGAAGGGGAGATGGGTGGTAGGTTACTTCGGGAAAAATGTCGGGGATAAAAAGTTAAGTGGGGTCGGTCATACATTTGACCCCCACTAGGGATGACGCCGGGGCTGTTATGTCTCTTTATGTCGATTTTTCCCACTTCACCCCCAACTTTGACTCCGACGAGGAGCCACTTGCCCCCACTCTACCCCTCCAAATTTTTGGCTCATGTATTTTTTTACGAACCTCACAAAATAGGAGGGTCCAGCGCTTCGAAGTCGAAAAATCGCTCACTATCGCATGCCTAATGTACAGACAAACATATAAAGCGAAAGACAAAGACACACATCTTAGTATGGTTCCTTTTTCTTATTGCAAAAAAAAGGGTTGTTTTAATCATTTAGACAAACATCATTTAGACAACCATTGATCTAAGTAGTTGAAAGAAAATGTTTGTTATGTTATATACATATATTTATTTCTATATATTTTCAGATATTAAATTACTTCATGACATCAATGTGGGAAAATGAAAATTTTTATATTTCGTAAGCTCGCTGATTTTCAGCAAAAGATTTTGCTGACATTAGCAATTTTTTTGCTAGCACCCTCCTGACTAAAATTTTGCTGACTCAGCAAAATTTTTTGCTGACTTTACAAACTTATTTTTTGAGTGTAGTGTGTAGTTCAATTAAAAAAACAAACCAAATCAAATTAGTGTTTTATGATTTTATTTTTTTACAGTCGTTTCTTGTTTAAAATCATACAAAAAAAATGTTTGTTATTTTTTACTAAAATACGAGGGCGGATCAATAAGTCCGTGACTTTTCGAACTTTCCTGGTAGTTATATGAAATGCAACTCTGCTCCCATCAAGTACCACCTGTTAATTTATAGTACCACCTGTTAATATATATGATGTTTATATCAAAGTATATTTTGATCAAGTTCTGTCATTTATTTAGCGTTTAACAGCTGTTCAGATCATACAACCTCGTGGATTTTTTTTAAAAATTAAAAAAAGTGAATTTCGAGTGCTCATTAAACATTATTTTTTTCGAAAAGAAAACGTCAATCAAACCACGGGAAAGCTTGATCAATACTAAGGGGACTCTGCACCATCGATTTCAATGGTAAAAAAGTGGATTACTGACTTTCGTTGTGGTCGCACAAGTGCAAATGACGCTGAACGTTCTGGACGGCCAATTGAGGTCAATACACCCGAAAATGTCGAAAAAATCCAAGATATGGTTATACCCGATCGAAGAGTAAAAGTGCGTGAGATTGTTGATGCCATAGTCATTTCATATGGCAGTGTGGGTTCGATTTTAAAAGCTCAGTTGGGTTTAAGAAAGCTCTCTGCAAGATGGGTGCCGCGTTCGCTCTCAATTGATAATCGTGGCCAATAAGGTAATTGCAACAATTTTTTGGGATGCACGCGTGAACATCCACATCAATGAAAAACAATAAACAGCGAATATTATGCCAACTTATTGGACCGATTTAACGAGGATTAAAAAAAAGAACCCATATTGACCATGAAACATCCCATGGACCTCGAAAAATCATATGGACCTCGAAAAATCCTATTTTTTGGATGGGATACAAAAATTGGAGAAAAGTTGGACTAACTGTATTGAGGTAAAAGGAGATTATTTTGAAAAATAATTTTTTTTTAGCAAAAAAAAAATGTGTTTCATTCAAAAAGTCACGGACTTGTTGATCCGCCCTCGTATATTTAATTCTTTTGTGAGGCATTTATTTATAAATTTATTTTTGTGGTTTTAAAAGTTGTATAAAAAAGGATGTTCTTGTGATAGCTCTACACTGGCAGAATTTTCCTTCATAGTATTAATGAAACGATTTCCTTAAAATCGATTCATTGGCTTGATGAAAAATTTTATTAACTAAATGAAAATTCATTAATATTGGTATTTTTTCATTAACATTTTTATGATTTTATCATAATTTCATAAAAAAAATTCATTAAATCAATGAAAAATTTTCAATTTTTTTTCAATAAAAATTTTGACGTGTAATAAGAAAAAAATTTTTTCTTGTACTATCATTTTGAAATAAAACAAACCGAATAATTTCTTTTAAACAGAATTAACCAAAACTTTGATATAAATAATTTTTTTTATTAAGTTTGCTTAGAGTTAACAGTTTTTGACGAATTTGAATAATTGCTCACTAAATTCGAGGGAACAGATTCTCTAAGAAGAACGATATAGTTTTGTTCAAAACGAGACCTAAATTGTTATCGTTTTGACGATGTTACACAAAAACGTTATGCTAAACTATAATAAATTTTTGTTTTTTAACAACATTGTTAACAATATTTAACATCTAATATGGTCGTAATTTAACTACAAAAAGTGGACTGCAGTCGTTGATCGTTCCACAGAATTCCAAGCCAGATCGATAAAAAATTACATATTTTGTACAGACATATAAGAAAATACGTCATCTTTTAACACAAATTATAAAAAATGCAAAGAAAGATCGAACAATTTTGTAAAAATAAAACAATAAAAACAGAAATAAATTAAAATTGATTTTTTTTAGTTCAGCTTTTAATATTTTAATGCCTGGTAATTATATTTAAACGATTTTTTCAATCATTAAAGTTCTTAATATACATAATTTAAAAAAGTACAATAATTAAAATATTTATTTTTTATGGATAAAAAAAATTTATTTTCAAAATTTGTAATTTTCGATCTGAAATCTAATTAGTTACTTTTTCGAATTTTGAAAAATCCTACTTTGATATTTCAGAAAGTAGGATTAATCTCTCCAAGATTATTGGAGCTACTTCTTCTCCGGGAGACGCGCTAGCAGATTAATGCATAAATCATCATTCTAGGTGACCGTTAAGGGGTTGAAATTTAAGTTGAAAGAGGGCCTTTTTAGCCGTGTTTTTATAGCAAAATGTACAAATCTCGGGATAGAGATATTTCAGAAAGTAGGAGGAGTCTTTCCAAGACTAGGGTCTCTATTTTTTCTCCGGAAGACGCTCTAGCAGATGAATGTATAAATTATATTCGATTGGGTTGGATTCGATTGGGGCACTCTAAAGGGGTCAAAGTGGAATTTTTCAAAATTTGACCCTACGGGTCAAAAGTCGGGACATCAGAATTCGTTTTAGAGGTATGGTTCCTCCGGCAATGTTTCTTATTTTGATCCCTAGAATACGATTTTCCTTGAACGTTGAGCGATTTTTAAATCGACCCGCCCTAGTGCGTATTCTTGCGCCGATTATCTCGAAAATTATATTTTTTTTGAAAAATCCCACTTTGACCTATTTAGAGTGCCCCAATCGAATCCAACCCAATCGAATATATTTATACTCTATTTCTTCCAGATGTATGGTTCCTTCGGCAAAGTTTCTTATTTTGATCCCTAGAATACGATTTTCCTTGAACGTTGAGCGATTTTTTTGCCTCTATAAAAACCGACCTGGCCTAATGTAATATGCTCTCCACACATACTTCAAGGATGGGAAGAGGAATTTTATTTCGGAATCAGAAAAAAAATTTCCAAAAGTACCTGAAAAGTACTAAAAAAAAGTTTTCTATTTAACTTTTTTAAATTACTAATAAAATTTAAATAAATACCAAAATTCATAAATTCTGAATTTTTTATATTAAAATTTAAGCAAAATGAGTACAAATTTATTATATTCTTGAAGAATATATTTTAAGTTTTTTTAATTTGTCAATGGTTTCTTTTTGGGAGCGCTTTGATATGTTTTTCATTAAATAGTAAAAAATAGTAAAAGAAAATTCGATCAAATCAACTTATCCATTCCTGACACACACACATGTTTATTTCTCTCGCCGCAGCGGAATCCGCAGTCGTAAGGTTGTATCTCTACGCTAAACTGTTTGATTAAGAACTTTAAATAATAATACTGCGTTTCCACTTACGTGTTTTGAGAAAAAAAGTGTCTTTGTGAAAAATATGTTTTGTTTCAAAACACGTCCAAAATGCGTTCAGTGCAAACGTTGCATAAATTTCATTTTCTTTTGTACATTTTTTGGTTGACGCAGACGAGATTGCACATAATATATTTTTTTGAGCTTATGTTCATTTCTGTTGCTGCATAGAAAAAAGTTTAATATAACATTGGTGTCCTAAATGTTCAATAGATTTGATCCATTTATTTTGTGTCAAAATTAAGACGTGTCTAAAAGGAAATGAAAAAAGTGAAGTTGCAACTTTATTAAACTAAAAATATTGTGAAAAAAATATTGACATTTATTAAACTTTTCTACAAAGTTGCACATCGCAATGAGTAACGTAGAAGCTTCAAGAAATAAAAGAAGCCAGCTTTAGGATACTGCTACTAGTCTAGAAAAATTTCATGGCCAAATTAATAATGAAACCTCGCTGATTAAAATACGTGCTAGATTTAATCGATTAGAAAAAATTGTGATCCATTACAATTCTAGAACGAGAAAGTGAATTAGAGGAAATTGAGCCCCACGTAAAAAAATATATTGTTAATCTTCGTATAATACATAATTATATCCGAAAAATGAGAACATATAATTATATCATATTAGATCTAATATGATGCAATTCGACATTATTTAATACAACGAGATCTAATTAGATGAAATTATACATAGTTCCATACAATTGTATCCGAACTTAGTGCTTATCCAAATGCATCAAATTATATATGATGTGATACATTTACATCCAATTAGAAACAATACAATATCTAGTTTCTCACTAGAATTTTTATTTTCAAGGTTTTAGAAACACTTACACACAAATAGGAAATAATGCAAAATAGTACATATGCTAAAAATTTAAAAACCTTAGTCTTGAGTCACAAAACATTTATTTTGATAGATATCCCACTCGCATCCCACTAAGCGACCAAAAAGCTCTTAAAGGAGAGACCTAAGCTTTCTTTTGAACAAAAAAAAAAGGGCTTATTTTGAAAAAAGTCAAAAATGTTTTTGATTTTGAAACAAGTAGTAAAAAAAAAATTTTTTTTTTTAATGTTTTTTTTTTCAAAAGATTGAAGAAATAGCTTTCTAAACTATTTACGACAGATTCGCTGAGAATAGAATAGGTAATAAGTTACATGGATAAGAAAAAACACCTGTTTGGCCAAAATGTCAAATTCAAAAGTTGGTTCACTTGAGATGAAACGCCCGCATATACAGTAGCGGTCAAAACATTTGGAACTGAGATCGCATTTGTTTTTTTCATTGATTTATTTTCTTCAAATCACACTTAGTTACTAAAATTAATTTTTTACATATTCTTCATACATTGTTTTATGTTTAACAAATAAAAAAATTAATTCCGTTAAATTAAAACAACAAAAAAAAAATAATAATAATAGATGTATCAACATGCAGGTGTTCAAAACATTTGCAACTCTCATTATTCTTACTCTTAAAGAAACAATTATACTAACAAATGCTAGGATATAACGGCAATCGCATTCCTTTTTAATATGAGATTCAGGCCGTTACATTTTTTAAACAAATTTATTATAATTCTTATTCTTCAATAGTTGTAATAAGATGTTGAAAGCATAAACATCGTAAGAATAATTTTTGTAAAAAATGGCGGGAAATAAATACAATTCTGATTTTAAATCAAAAGTTTTCAATGATTTTCAAAATGGACTTTCCC
>CM037852.1:71833045-71852269 GCA_021234595.1 Delia radicum
TAGATATATGTCGGAGTATCTATAACCGCTCCCGCTACCTAACTGGAGGTGTGTAAATTTTGGACTAGTGGGTTAAAGTTGCTACACACAGAAAATAAATTGGTTGGAATTCCTTTGTAATAAACAAACTTTAATCAATATTCTATAATTTTATTTGTAAGTACTTAAAATTCATCATCAGAATAACTAATCCATATTGTAAACAGAGAATATATAAAATTAACCGAAACACAGTCACATCATTCAAAATATTGGTTTTCCTAATCAATATTGAAACAATATTATCTTCTATATTACCTTTAATACCAACAAGCAACCATTTTTCGCAGATTTTGAATAAAATATTTGCAGTTAAAATCGAATATTAGTTTCGTCTGAAAAAAAAAAAACATTCTCGCTATCTAAAATATTAGTTTTTCTTACCAATTTTAAAATAATATAAAGTTTTGGTGACTTTAATAAAATATTAAGATTAGCAACCCAATTTATTTTGTATATACAAGTCTATTTTTAGACATTCATATTTAAACTTGAAAGAAAGAGACTATTCAAGGTAGAAATTTGAAAATACAATTTCAAATTGGGTGTGCACTAGAAGTAAAGTAATTGCCTCACAATCAGAATCCAGTTCGAGGAATGAGAATTATTTTTAATAAAATAATTTAAAATAATATATTAATGAAATGAAAATTATTCAAGTTCGAGGCCATACTCTATATTTCTTCATTAGGATATTGCCCTAACAAATAATCTAGGACAATATCCTAATGAAGAAATATAGAGTATGGCCTCGAACTTGAATAATTTTCATTTTCATTGCACAATTAAAGGTCGAAAAAAACATAATTTTTATTTTTAATAAAAATTATAACAAACTTTAATAATATATTAATTGTTTTATAGTTTTGGTAACTCCAATTAAATATTGAGATCAGCAACCGAATTCCTGTTGTGCATTCAAATCTATTTTTAGATATACATATTTAAATTTGAACCACAAAAAAAAAAAAAACATTTAAGGTTGAAATTGGAAAATACAAATTAAAATTGGGTGTGGGCTAGAGGTAAAGTAATTGCCTTACAAGCAAAAGCTCGCCGGTTCGAGCCCAGTTCGGGCATAGTTGCGCCTGAAAAAATAAAACAATCACGCTATCTAAAATATTAGTTTTCCTTACCAATTTTAAAATAATACAAAATTTTGTTATAGTTTTGGTAACTCTAATAAAATAGTGAGATTAGGAACCGAATTTCTGTTCTATATAAAGGGTCCGCCATCTAACGTTTTTTTTTTCAACTAGTGCTTATTTCGTGAATGGTAACACTTAGCTCATGTCTGATTTGACAGATAATTAGTTTTATCCTTCCGCTGAACGAATATGGTTGTGCATACGCTTGAACAACGCTGGGAAATATTGCGACATTACTTTGAAAATCATGGTAATGTTGCAGAATGTGTGCGAAAGTATGTTCGTTATCTTGTGAAAAAGTGAAAGAAACTGGCATCCTCATCGATAAACCAAAGCGTCCAAAGCCAAAAACAGTGCGTATACCCGAGAATATTGCTGCTGTGGCAGAAAGTGTGCGTGAAGCGCCATCAAGATCAATTCACTGTCGTTCTTAACAATTGAACATTTCGGAGGCATCATTGAGACGAATTTTGCATAAAGACCTTGGTATGACGCCATACAAAGTCCACTTGGTTCAAGAGTTGAAGCCAACTGGCCATCTAATGCGTTTTCGCCATTCGTGAAGCCATTGGTGAAATACAGCTGCACACAATCGATAATGTGCTTAAAAATTGGACCGATCGTGTAGGCTACTGCATGGCCAGCCGAGGCAGCCATTTAAATGAAATTATTTTCCATTATTAACCGGAAGGATTGTACTTTCAAATAAAAAAGAAATTTGAGAAAATATTCAGTAGTTTTTTTTTATAGCATTTTCAAAAAAAAAAAGTTATTTGGCGGACCCTTGACAAATCTAGTTTTAGACAAATATTTAAATTCGAAAATAGAAAATATTCAATGTTGAAATTTAAAACAAAAAAAAAACATATTTAAATTGGGTTTAGGCTAGAGTTAAAGTTCTTGGCAGACAAACGGTAGATCGCGGGTTCGAGCCTAGTTCGAGGCATACATATTTCTTATTCATAAAATAGATTTTGTTATTATAGTCCATACACAGTTGTAACAATAAAAATTCGAAATTTGTAAAGAAATGTCTGTTGTTACAATAGTATTAAAATTTAATTATAGTTATAGTACGTGGAACCACAAAAATTCGGTTGGCAAAAATTCGGTTGCAGAAATACGGCAACTTTAGAAGCGGCTATGGAGAAAATTATTAACAAATCAAACATTTTTAAAACACCTTTCAGAAGACTATGCATACATTATATGTTTAGAGAGAAAAATATTCATCTGGATGTAAAAGACAGTTGGTACTTTTTGGGGAAAAGATCGCAAAAACTTGATTTTGTTCACATTTTACACTAAACAAATGTTAATTGAACACGATATTGCATTATTTTTTTAAATTATTTTAGTAAGCATTTTTTTGGTTAAATATTCAATATTTCTTAATACAAATTGGAATTGATTTGGTCCCTCTATTTGAAAAACCTGTACCCGGGTAGGACCAAATTTGAAATTTCACATTCTCAAATTACAATTAATTTTTTTAAAATAGGATAAGAAACAAAAAAAATAGCGAGCACTCAAAATATTTTATGCAAAAATTGCCCTGCTTTGGCGGGTCATATTGCCGCACACGGGGGACTGTGAGATTCAACGTAAAAACTTAAGCTCTATGTTATGCCATTTATGACTCATTCCATATAAAACCATCAAAAAATATCCAAATTTCGACCTCTACTCACTTAAATTGTAGCCAAACTTATTATGAAAGAAAAGTGTCATAGATATGTCGTCGTCCAAGTTTTTGGTTGTTAGCTCAAACTGTTGTGAAAATATTGCTTTTTAAATAAATAAAATAAGCAAAAAAATAACTTTTTGAAGGCAAAGTGCATTTTTTTAATCCGGCTAATACGCTGTATTTAAAAAACTTTTTTTTTTTTAATTAAAAAAAAATATATGTTAATTATAATTTATTCCACAATTCCGTTGCCAAATTAATATTAATATGGAGCTCTTCCTACACAATATATAGTATATAGTAGAAAAATAGATTTGCATAAACAAAATAAATTATTGAAAAAACTAAAAATAAAAGTTTTGACAAAGTAGTTGCATATAATTGCCAATATCTTTTGAAGTGTTTACGCTACAAGAGTAATTTTTACCTCCTTTTAAAAATACTTAAATCGTAATTTTACTAGTTCACAAAAATGTATTTTTTTCAAAATCGGTGCTTCAAACCGCAGGATTTCAAAAACAGTTTTTCTTAAATTAAAAAAAAAATATATGTTAATTATATATTATTTTTCTCTACCGTTACGAAATTTCCTATGTGGTAATCCTACACGTTTTTGAGTTAACGGCTTTTTAGTTATTCATTACTCAGAATAACTCAGGCTCCACATAGGGATTTGGACACGACATAAATAAATAATTTATAATTAACACATATTTTTCGTAAACATTTAAAAAAAAAAAGTTATTTAAAATTCAGCTTTTTGAACCGCGGTTTTTGAAAGTGAATAATTTGTGTGACTAGTGAAAAAGTATGTAATACTACTCTTTTAAAATTTTCAAATATATTTTCATATTTTGAAACGCGATATATCAAGATCCGCTGGGATTACCTGTCCTACATTTGTACGATATTATAGTTATATGATGTACATTTTCTATTCCAAGTTTGGTTGAAATCAGAAGGAGTGGATGAAATCGAGTGTTTGTTTTCAGTCTTACTCCTGTTTTAATTTTTATTGTAATAGGACCACTAAGTAAGAAATGGCAGAATTAATTCCAAAATTTTTGGGATATATCCCACTTTGAAGAGGTGGCAGGACTTTGTTGAAGAGTCCCAAAAACAGACATATTTTTTTGTTCAAATTGTTCGTGTGCCAGCTTAATTATATATTTTTTAAGCCCTCCTCCCGTGCAATATTTTAAAATTCTGAAAATTTTTTATTTTGCAAATGAGGAAAAGAAAACGAATTTGTTACTTTATGTTTTTTTTTTCAGTTTCTTTGTGTAAATTATTATTGTTTTCAACAAATTTAGTGAAGAAATTATTTTCTTTAAGTTTTCAGACATTTATTTTATTTCATTGATTTGGAGGTTTTTTCCCATCAAACATTTAAGCTTTAATAAATCTAAGATTCATACACAGTTTTCCGGAATTTTATTATACAAAATGTCACCTTTTTAAATATTTTATTAAAAAAAAAATGTACCATTTAAGATTCGAAAACGATTGTGGAACGATTCGTTTACCACCGGTTGCATGGAACCTGTTCTAGAACGGGTTCCTGGGAACCAAAACGTAAGGTTTCACTGTCGCAGAACTAGTTCTATAACTGGGTCTAGAGTCGGTTATAAGGCAACCTATTCTTATTTGGAGGTAAAGAACCTATAGCAAGTTATAAAAATTTCATTTTATTTATTACAAATTTCATACTCCTAATGAAAAAGTTCCATTAGAAACAGTTTCATAAAAATAATGAAGCTTTTTCATACGATTAAGAAACTTTTCATCCAATTTTGTGAAGAAAACTTCATTAGTTTCGTGAAAATTTGTATTGAAACTCGTCTAAGAAAATTCTCTCTGTGTATGAGAATAAGTACCTTAAAAGTACTAAACGTATAGTCAAAAACCGGTCTACTCACTTTTCTTTTAAATCAAGAGTATTTAAAATTTTTTTTATCTCTTAAAAATTAACTCAAAATCCGTAAAAATTTATTTATTTTTACTATCAATAATAAAATTAAAAATTAAAAAAAAAACCCCGAAATCCGTAACAATAAACGATTTTATTTTATTTTAAAAACAACAGTTTTAATTTTTCTTTTATTACCATTAACTTTTTGGTTCAAATAAAGAATTTTTTGTAAAAGAAAACTTTAAATGAAAATAATAACTGGTACCGAAAAACAGTACTTATGTGTAGATTGTTTTTCTTTAGCATTCATACCATCCTAAAAAAAAACTTACAATGTCCTCCCTCCGGGTCAATATTGACCCACAGAATTAAGCATTTATTGCGCATAAGATCCCCTCATTTTTGTAAAAGAAGAAAACGTATCACATAATTAACATTATGTTTTATACATACAAAAAGAAAAAAGCTTGAATGAAATCGGATTCGGCTTCCGCCGAAAAAATGAGTTCGGTCGGACACTATTAATTTGTTTTCCTTGCTATGAATATGTTTATCAGCACAATATTGATAGCAACAAAAATAAGTAAAACATTATTTTAAATTAGTTTGTTGCTAAAAGCGTTTAATTAAAATTTTTGCTGAAAATGTAATATCAGCAAAAAAAATTGCTGAAAATTAGTTAGATATTTTAATAGACGTTTAACAAAATTTTAAGCTAATTTTTTTAGTGCGGAATACATCCTTTATGATAGTGGTACTATTAAAAAAAAGTCAATTACTGATATTTCAGTTTCAAGTTTCAGTTTATTGCGAAAACTTCCGCACATAATTCCTGGGATTTCCTGGACACAAATCATGGAAATGTCCAACTTGTAAAGGTAGATTATTTTGTAGGCCTTGGCTAGTAGATAGCGACAATGCAACACACAGAAGATGAAACTTTTTCCCTGATTGTACCAAAAGAATACAATGGTTTTTGGTAACAAGAGAAGCAAATCCACCTAACTGCCCAGATCTGAGACAAATATACATGATATTGGGTTCTGGTGAAAAAAAATGATCAACACAAAGCAAGTCACTGATTACTTTTTAAATAAACTACAATCAGTTACTGTTAAAATATTGTGAGTGTATCTTTTCTTTTTTTTCCTCTATTCGTCTACACAAGCTGCGACTTCTGCATTTCGTCCTTAATTTGTTTTCCTTGCTATGAATGTGTTTATCAGCACAATATTGGTAGCAAGAAAAATAAGTTAAACATTATTTTAAAATTAGTTTGTTGCTAAAAGCGTTTAATTAAAATTTTGCTGAAAATGCAATATCAGCAAAAAAAATTGCTGAAAGTTAGTTAAATATTTTAATAGACGTTTAACAAAATTTTTAGCTAATTTTTTTAGTGCGGAATACATCCTTTATTGATAGTGGTACTATTAAAAAAAGTCAATTACTGATATTTCAGTTTCAAGTTTCAGTTTATTGCGAAAACTTCCGCACATAATTCCTGGGATTTCCTGGACACAAATCATGGAAATGTCCAACTTGTAAAGGTAGATTATTTGTAGGCCTTGGCTAGTAGATAGCGACAATGCAACACACAGAAGATGAAACTTTTTTCCCTGATTGTACCAAAAGAATACAATGGTTTTTGGTAACAAGAGAAGCAAATCCACCTAACTGCCCAGATCTGAGACAAATATACATGATATTGGGTTCTGGTGAAAAAAAAATGATCAACACAAAGCAAGTCGCCAAAGATGCTAACATTTCTAAAACTGAACGGTCATTTCACAGCAAGAATGTCACTACTGAAGAAACAATAATGGGCATATTATGTAATGTGGATACTCTGAGAGTAATGAATTTCTGTATGGTTTTAATGAAAATTGTCACTGGAACTCGTCCACTGAAACTTTTTTAGAACCTTTTTCAGCAGAGTTAAGTTTTATGAAATGTTTGTAGAATTAATGAAAATTCATAACACTATGGAATCAATTCGAAAATGAAACGTTTATATAACTTATGAAACAGTTTCATACAATCTTTTAATATTTAAAAGATCCTTGAAATAATAAAACTCTTCATTAATGTCTTGAAAAATGCTTTGAAACTAAGCCAATGAACCGCTTCATAGGATTTTTTAAACAATTTCATTAAAGTCCATACTTATTAAAACGCTACATTGAAGTAAAAAAGCACTTTATAGAATATGTTGAACACTTGATAACTAAGTCTTAAAACTTACGTTTGAAATGTATGAAAATTAATTATATTATGAAATTTTATGAAAAAAGTTAAACTTTAAACTAATTTCATAGGTCTAAAGAAAATTTTCATTAAATTTATGAAAACGAATGAATTTTTTTTATGAAATGAAGGATAATTCTTTCAGTGTAGAATTTAAGAAAAGTAAAAGTTTTAATAAAATACGAACAACTTTTTAACAGACATTGCAATACCACTAAAATACCGTTATACGATTCAAAACCCTTTCATCTGGCTAGTCGTTAACCCTAAATTGGGGTTTTTGAGATATTTGCGAATTATGAACACTTTTTAAATTTCGTTATATTTTTCGCTAAAAAAAAATTATTTTTGTGCAATACTGTTAAATACTCTTTAAATGAGACCAAATTTTCATCTTTAAATTGACGCGTTTATAAGTTATGATAATTCACAAATTGTATATTTCATACATATTTGTCAAATAACCCCAACTAAGTGAGAACTATAACGAATATAAAAAAATACAAAAAAAAACATATAAACTCCACATTATCTAAACAAATATAAATACCAAATTCAATCAAATTTGAAAGACCATTATCTGAAAGATGTGTCGAACGTTTTTATAACCTCCCTATACCTAATTGTTTTAAAATAAAATTTATACATATTGGTTCTGCCTTTTTGAATTTTGTAGCATTGATTTCAATTTCGTTATCATCGATCTTTAAACCCGCCATTGTGATATCGTTCAATCACAAATATGAATTAATATATGTCTGTACATAGAGCCCCTCCCTAAATATCCAATGCCCTGCTGTCAAAATATTTTAACATTTAAAAAATATGATTTACAAGCAAAAATCTGACAAATCAAATTATTTTAACACAGATCACAAAAAAAAACATCTTTACCTGCTCAACACAGATTGTGTGCATTACATTATTTTTCAATTTTCAAACAAACCTCTTAAAAAGAGCTTTAAATGTAAAAAAAAACAATCGATGTTGTGTTTGTTTTTAGTTATCACACTTGTTCAACAAAAGGCTCATAACTCAAAATTTTTAAAAAGCCAGTTTTTGCCAGAAAACAACATTTCTAGTCACTGTAAAAATCTTAGATATGTCTCTGTCCCCTTTAGCAAAAAAAAAAAAACCCCCGGTCTCAGATTATTAATGTAGGTAGAGATGATAGGTCGTTTTCTGGCAGAAATAGATTTTGAGTTATGACATTATTGTTGAACAGGCGCGATATACTCCATGTTAGCAATTTCGTTTGTGGGGGCTTAAAACAAACAAAAAAAAATCATTCGAACCACTATGCGTTCAGTATTCTATCTAGTTCATATAAATATGTGCTACATACAGAAAATGAAATGTTTATGATGCGTATAATCTGAAATGAAATGTTTTGCTTCATGACGTTTATGAAATATTCAAATCATTTTTTGTTTTTTGGAGTCTCATGGTGATTATATTTCTTTAAAATCTTGATTATGATATTCATAGTGCTGAAGTGAAATTTAATTAACTTCGTTTTAAGAATGTTTTACATAGAAATTGGAAAAAAAAAACAAATATTATTCACAGTATGCTGCTGTTTAAAATGAAATTGAATTGTTAAATAGGCCAAATGCCTGCCATGCCACCTTTTATTCGAATTTGTTCATTTATTTTGTAGATTATTTTGTGTAAAAAAATTTGTATTTTTTCTTCCTTTCAAATAATTTTTTATATTCTTTTTTTAGATTTTGCTCTTTTTTTAAGTGTTTTACTAGCTTATTTACGGTTCTTAAACCCTAAAACGAACCACATTTACCTTTGATTCTTAGTTCGTCTAGTAGAAACATACACTTTTTGGTTGCTTTTGTAAGGGAAATCAACTATAAAATTGATTTTCTGTGTTTCTGTTTACTACCTTCTTCTAACCACACTTACCTAATGTATGGTTGATTGTGTGGCAATCGACAAGAGTGGTAGTTAAATATTAGCAAAAGTACTCTACTCTGTGTAACTGTATGTAATAAAATATCTAATTTGATATTTTAATATAGCAGAATGCAATTGAAAAATATTTGTTCTTTAGTTTTTCCTTTTTTAAATTTTGTGAGGGATTTTTGTGACCCTTTAACATTGGGTGTGTCAATTTAAATACACAAAATTGGTTAGGAAATAAAAGTTTAAATAGAAAGTTGTTTTTAAAATTTCAAACCACCAGAGTAAAAATAATATTATATATTCTAATATAATGTGATCCAGTTTTGTGTAATTTAATATAGTTAAGTATGACATCATATAAATACATATACAATTTTTCTTGCCACAGTAATTTTTCGTAAAACTGCATATTTAATTGCATCTTACAATATAGTATACCACTACTTTATATAATTGGATTAGCAGAACTAAATTAATAAAATTAATTTTTGTTATAGATTTTATATACAATATTTTACTCGGGAATATAGAAAAGAATAACCCGATTAAAAAAATGTCTATATACCCGATTGAAAAAGTTTATATATGAGTCATTCCATGTCAGACGGTTCCATTTTTGCTAAAATGATGGCTTTCAAAACTTTAAAAAATATTTTACACGTGTTTCCAGAAAAAAATTAAAAAATTTTTTTAAAAATAAAAAAAAAAAAAATAAAAATAATAATTTTTTAAAAGAAGGTTCAAACACCTTTAAAATAAGGTATTAAACTTAAAAATCCATTCAGTAGTTTTAGAAAAACATTAGTTTAAAAATTTTCAAATGCCCATGACATTTTCAAAAAAATTTTTTTTTCTGGAAACACGGGTAAAATATTATTTAATGTTCAATACGTCTGGCAAATTTAAAGTAAATTGGAAGTGTTGTTGTAAAAAAGGTGTTCGGTCTGACATGGAATGACGCATATGCTAGATATAAGAACATGAAAAATCATGTATCTGTTTATATGATTTCATCTGCAAAATGGGTCAATCAGAATATATAAGGTTCTATCAGATTCTATCTACTTAGATATTCTCTAACGTACTTGTGATACAATTGTATTGATCTTATACAACTTAATACAAGGATATATTAAAAAAATTTTATATATATATACAGTGGTGTTCAAAACATTTGCAACTGAAATCATGGTTTAGGTAATTATAATTTTTTTGATCAAAAAGATTGTGGTATAAGTTTTTGTTTTTTTTTTATTAAATCCAGTTTATAGTATATTATTTTATAAATACAAAAAAATTATTCATACCTTCTCAAAAATAAAAAAGTAATTTTAACTAAATAAGTCGATGCAGTGCAGTGATCAAAACATTTGCAACTCTTAAAGTAATTAACAGGAAATACAAACAATGGTTTTAACGCTCAGTATTTTGTAGCGTAGCCATTAGTTTTTATAACTTCTGAACACCTCTTAGGCATTGAGGGAATGAGCTCTTTAATATAATCGTCAGAAATTTCATTCCACTTCTCCAACTCGACGAAAAGTTCATCCCTATTTGTGAATACTTTATTGCCGATATTCCGTTTTACAATCATAAACATGTTCTCAATCGGGTTGAGATCGGGAGATTGAGCCGGCCACGACATGATATTAATTTAATTTTCCTGCAGCCAAACTTTTACAACCCCAGCCGTGTGTTTTGGGTTTTTGTCGTGCTGGAAGGTCCATGAGAGTTATATTTCCCATTCAGCATACGGAAGCAAAACTGAACTCAAAAGATCTCTATAGATTGTGGCCGTCATTGTGCTAGTAATGCGGTGAATTGGGCAAAGCCCATTTCCCCCACACCATAATGTTTCCACCTCCGTGCTTCACTGTGGCGGTTGTGCATCTGGGATTAAACTTTTCGAACATTGGCTCTTCCATCTGATCCCCGGAGGTTGAATTTAAACTCATCTGACCACAATACATTTTTCCATTACTGTTGATTCCAGTTCAAATGGGTGCGTGCAAAGTCAAGCCAAGCTTTTCGGTTTTTTTTCCGATACAAACGGCTTTTTTGTACATCTACAACCTCTAAGACCACATTCTTGGGCTCTTCTTTTAATGGTGGGAAGACTGGCATCTATTAAAGTTCAGTTTTAGCTTCTCTGGGAGCTGTTTTGGGATATTTCGAAAAAAAATTCTTGATTTTCCGATCTTCTCTTACAGTTTTAATACGGGGTTTTCCACCTTTATGAGTTGTGTGGATGTTACCAATATTAACAATGTGGCAAATCGTTGATTTTGGAACGGAGTACTTTATAGAAATTTCTTTTTGGGAAAGTCCATTTTGGAACTTTTGATTTAAAATCAGAATTGTACTTATTTCCTGGAATTGCGGAACTTCTTTTAAAAATTTGGACAAATATAAAAAGATTTAAAAATGCATTTAAAAATTTTAAAATCTGTCCCCTGGTATGAAAATATATGATTTTGAATTCGATTTTTATAAAAAATTAAACAACTCCCCGTTTTTCATTCTCTGAGGATGCTCTCATCGAATAAAAAAAATCAGGCAAATTTCATAAAAGTCTGAACTAAACGGTTTAAGTAGTTAGTTCAATTTTGAGCTGAAAGGGCCAAAAATAGATAAGAAAGTACCACAGTTCCATCAAGCAGTCAAAAGTGCCACAAATGGCCCTATTGTGCCATGGTTTGCATCACTGATCTCAACGTTAACCGAAGAAGCAATTGTTTTTTACAACATCATTAGCACGCATCTCTAGATTATTGACATTTTTTAGTTCTAGGTTTTGTTTATTATTTGTTGTTCTATTTTATTAATACGAGTGTCCATCTCTTTCATCTCTTTTGCTTTTTCTTTATTTTTTTCGCAAAGTTCAGTGACTTGGGTTTGCAGAGTTGTGAGGGCGGGTAGTAATGTTGAGAGAGCAGCTTGTATGTTTGTGTTAAGTTGTTCATTATTTTGGTTTATATTTGTTGCTAATTGTTGCATTGTTGTTTTTATGTCATTAATATCTGTTTTAATCGTTGTGTGACGTCAGTTTTTAGTATCATGACATCTGATTTAACAGTACCAAGGCTGTTATTTACGTCTGTTAGGGACAAAGGGTCTCTAAAGCGTTTAGCATCATCATTTTCAAATACATTATCCTCATCACATCTTTGTTTTTGTTGAGAATTCCCTTCAACTACTACCACATACGCATTATTGTTGGATCCTCTCCGTGGTTTGCATACATGGCATCTCCACTCTTCTCTAATTTTAGTGCCCATGCCATTGTACGAGCTTTCTGACAAGGTGCAGCAAGGGGGCGTAATGGTAATTTGAGTTGCATCCACGGAATTTAACGTATGTTGGTGGTAATTGATTTTTACAAGTCTCGCACACACACATTTTTAATGTTTCTTTTTATGTTATTTTCTTTTTTGTGTTTATAAATTTTGATTTTATTTTATGAAAAAGAAAAATGATTTTTTGAAATCACAGAATGTATATTTTGATTTTAGGTTTTTAAAAAAAAAATTTAATCACTATATTCAGAATTTGCTGTATAAAATATATATTTTATTTGGAATTTTTTAAACACGTTTAACCAGGTTTAATCTAGATTTTTATTGTTTTTAACAAGAGCGCAACTAAAAGTTCGACCGTTCGCAATGAGTTAGAAAACAAAATCTCTGCGTTTTTTTTATTGTAAGATCTACATATAAAAAAATGAAACACCTCCGCACATTGCTTTGCCCCAATATAAGGAAAGGACAACAATATAAGGTATTGGCATGAACATTCTTGCGCTGATTTCTTTTGTCAAAATTAGAAAAAAATATAATTTTCGAGATAATCGGCGCAAGGATACGCACATATCCAATACATCCTAAGTAATGTATTTTGATTAAAAGTTACAATTCTAATTAATATGTCATAAAAACCGGTGATTGTTCTATGAATAAAGTAGGTATTGTTTGTGACATTTTTATTTGGATCGCAGTAAGGACTCGTAAAGCTGTCATATTTAATTTTTCATAAAAACGCTAAAAATCCTTTGAAAAATATCCCATTGTTATATATTTTTTTAAATGATGTCAAAAAATATAAAATAGTTTTTTTTTTAACAAATAGTTGCAAGCATATGCACCATTTCCATAAATACTGAATTATGATAATTATAAATAAAAGCTATAATTGTCCTTACAAGGTTTCAGAAATTGGTTATTATCTTTAGAAAGAAATCGGTTATAATTGTTCCAATTTTCCTTTGAATGGCAGCAAGGACTCGTATTGCTGTCATAAATCCTTTTTACTAAAAAGGCTATTAATGTTTCGAAAGTCATCCGAATGAACCATTTTTTTTTTTATTTTATCAGAATTATAAAATAATTTTTTTTCATAAAATATTTGTAAGAATATTCGAAAATTTCATATATCCCGAATTTTGTAAATTTTGGATAAAAGCTGTATACTTATTGCAATGTTTCGAATATTGGTTACTATTTTTGAAATGCAATAAGTAATAATTCTGCTAGTTTTTTTCAATCGCTGCAAGGACTCGTACAGCTGTAATTTTTCTTAAAAGGCCTGAATTCTTTTAAAAATAATTGGATTGAAACAAAATTTTAAAAACAAGAAGGTGTGTGAGATGCTTTCAAATATTTAAAATTTTGTGAAATCTGTTTGGTAATGCAGTGACAGAAATTTGTGCGTAGTATTAATGAATTCCTTCATTAATCCAATGAATTTCCCAAAGAAACGTGTCATTGAGTAAATGAAAGGTGTTTCATTAAATCAATTTTAATGATTGGTTTCATTGACCCAATAAAAATTTAATAAAGTATCTGAAATTGTTTTCATTAATCCTAGCCTAAAGTTTCATGTGTTTAATGAATAAAATTCATAGTTTGTATGAAATATTTCGTTGATATTTAAAAATTTGCACTTTTTATGATTTTTTTAGCATTAATTTATTATTATTTATAAGGTCAGGTCTTAATAGGATCTATAAAATATATTTATAAAAAAAGTTCGAAAGTAACCTTCACAGGCTGTTCTGCAAAAGCGATGGCAGATTTTTATTAAACTCAGCCTGATTCAGTAAATTTTCGTTACTTGGAATATTATGACATGTAAGAAAGAAATCCAACAAGAAAGGTTTTCCTATGTAGCACAGTGGGAAAAAAAATTATCCTGAAAATTCACTATTAAATTATCCTAAAGCTCATAATTTTTAACGAATTCGAAAAAGATAAAATTTGAAAAGTAGCTGATTAGATTTTAGATCGAAAATTACAAATTTTGGAAAATAAGATTTATTGTACTGTTTTTTAGTTATGTATATTAAGAACTTTAATGATTGAAAAAATCGTTGAAATATAATTACCAGGCATTAAAATATTAAAAGCTGAACTAAAAAACCAATTTTAATGTATTGCAGTTTTTATTGCTTTATTTTTACAAAATTGTTCGATCTTTCTTTGCATTTTTTATAATTTGTGTTAAAAGATGACATATTTTCTTATATTTCGGTACAAAATATGTAATGTTTTATCGATCTGGCTTGGAATTCTGTAGAACGATACAGTCCACTTTTTGTAGTTAAATTACGACCATATTAGATAAAAATGTTAAATATTGTTAACAATGTTGTTAAAAAACAAAAATTTATTATAGTTTAGCATAACATTTTTGTGTAACATCGTCAAAACGATAACAATTTAGGTCTAGTTTCTATACTGTTCTTCACTGTTCCCTGGAGTTTAGTGACCAACTACTCAAATTCTTCAAAAACTGTTAGCTTTAGGCAAACTTAAAAAAAAATTTATTTATAACAAAGTTTTGGTTAATTCTGTTTAAAAGAATTTTTTATTTTTTTTTATTTTAAAATGATAGTACAAAAAAAAAAAATTTTTTTTCTTATTACAAGTCAAAATTTTTATTGAAAAAAATTTGAAAATTTTTCATTGATTTAATGAATTTTTTTATGAAATTATAAAAAAAAAATAAAAAAATGTTAATGAAAAAATAACAATATTAATGAATTTTCATTAGTTAATAAAATTTTTCATTAAACCAATGAATCGATTTTAATGAAATCGTTTCATTAATACTATGAAGGAAAATTCTACCAGTGTAGAGCTTTCACAAGAACAACCTTTTTTATACAACTTTTAAACCACAAAAATAAATTAATAAATAAATGCCTCACAAAAGAATTAAATATACGAGGGCGGATCAACAAGTCCGTGACTTTTTGAATGAAACACATTTTTTTCAATTTTTGTATCCCATCCAAAAATAAGATTTTTCGAGGGTCAATATGATTTTCGAGGTATATAGGATTTTTCATGGTCAATATGGGTTCTTATTTTTAATCCTCGTTAAATCGGTCCAATAAGTTGGCAAAATATTCGCCGTTTATTATTTCTCATTGATGTGGATTTTCCCGCGTGCATCCCAAAAAATTGTTGAAATTACCTTATTGGCCACGATTACGTTTATGGTCAATTGAGAGCAAACGCGGCACCCATCTTGCAGACAGCTTTCTTGAACCCAACTGATCATTTAAAATCGAATCCACACTGTCCATATGAAATGACTATGGCATCAACAATCTCACGCACTTTTACTCTTCGATCGGCCAACACCATATCTTGGATTTTTAAGACATTTTCGGTTGTACTGACCTCAATTGGCCGTCCAGAACGTTCAGCGTCACTTGGACTTGTGCGACCGCAACGGAAGTCAGTAATCCACTTTTTTACCATTGAAATCGATGGTGCCAGAGTCCCCATAGTATTTATCAAGCTTTTACGTGGTTCCTTTTCTCAAAAAATAATGTTTAATGATCACTCGAAATTCATTTTTTTTAATTTTTAAAAAATCCACGAGGTTGTTTGATTTGAACAGCGCTAAATAAATGACAGAACTTGATCAAAATATACCTTGATATAAACATCAGATATATTACCAGGTGGTACTATAAATTAACAGGTGGTACTTGATGGAAGCAGTGTTGCATTTCATATAACTACGAGGGAAGTTCGAAAAATCACGGACTTAATTGACACTAATGTCAAATCATAAAACACTCCTTTGATGTGGTTTGTTTTTTTAAATGAACTACAACGTTAGTAAAGAATTTAATTTTTGTCTACAAATGACTGACATTACAAAAAAAAAAAGAAATGTCTTACAAATCAAACAACTACACATTCTTAGAGCCAAAGTTCCCTGAGTGTATTATTATAGCAGCTGATGATTTAATCTGTAGCTGATTTTTACGGAATAATTCATGCCATTTTTCGTACTTATAATTTTTAAAATCCACTAAGGCGCGGGTCCTGGTGAGTTCGCGGTATCCATGTATGGGAACGAGCCCCTCTATGTCGGCAAGGGTGCGAAAGTGATAAAAAATAAATAAATGTAATACTTTTCTTTATAAATTATAATTTGGCAGTTATTCTAGTAAACTTAAAAAAAATAAAAATTTTCTTAGTATAAATGCATTACAAATTTTAGCGACACCTTGTGGACTACAGAATGATATATACCACATTAAGTTATTTTAGTACATATACAAAAATCAATTTCGTTCAAACGGAAGAGACATTTATTTTTTGTTTTTTGTCCATGAGTCAAAGCACTGTGTGCAGCTGCCGCAAGTTTGTATTCCTACTCATATTTTTGAACTTATCAAACGACTAAAACCAGTCATTCTAGATGTTAAATTTTATCAAAATGTCTACTTTTTCAACTAATCTTTGAAGCAACTCGGTTGAAAAGTGCTTTAAAGCACTATTTTAAGAACAATAGCTTAATTTTACATTAATTTTCTTAGAAATTTTTAAGATTTAAAAAAAAAAAATATTTTAGTGTAAATTTATAAAAAAAAATCGCAATTAAAAACAATTTACAATTATTTGATGCTAAATTGTAAAAACGTCAATTATGTAAAATTGTGTTAAAATTAAACGTTTTTTGAAAAGCCACTAGCTAAATAAAACAGTGAAAAGCGAGAACCTTGCGTCTTTTTATAAAAATCGTTGAAAAAATGCGATAATTAGCAAAGGTGCAACTAGTCAATATTGTACTATGAAAACACTATTTTGTTTGCAAAGCATGGTTTTGCCAGTACTACCCGCAAAATTCTTTGCCAATATTGTTTTTACCAATATTACAACCAATTAAAAGTATTTTTTTATATTTTAATATATACACACACAATAATCATAAAAAAAATGTCAAAATAACAAAATATTTCGTAAAATTTCATAAAATTTTATTAATTTTATGAAATTTTTTGTCATCATGACATTTTTTTAATATTATTATCAGTGTAGTATAAAGACAGAACTGTTTTTGCTGCTTTTTAAGTATATTTTATTATACATATTTATTAAAGTTAATTTAATTTAAGCTATTTAAAATCACCAAATATTTTGAAGTATCAACATTAAGCCAACGGAAGCAACTTCACTCAAACCAACGGATGGCCATTGTTATCAATCGGGTAACAGGACAATACTGTCAATATTAATCCCTCGTTCTGCCAATGCATAACTAACCATGGCAAATAATGTGCCGATTGAAAATTTCTGCCTGGGTATTGATGTTACAATTTATTAAATCTTCTCATTTGGCTATAATAACAAAACAATAATAAACATAACGAAAGTAAAATATCACATAATTTAAAAAACTAAATATAAGACTGTGAAGTTACATTAAAGTTCATAAAAAAGGGTAACGAAATTCATTAAATTCAATTATGACTGAAGGTCATTTAATCAATATAAATTAATGTGGAATTCACCAACAAATTATAAAGTTTAAGAAAAAACATCATCAACAACTATGTACAAAAGCAAGAATCCTTAAAAACATATTTTTTTTTTAATATTATAGATATCATACTATTAGCATTTTTATTAAAGCATTTAAAATAATATCATTCTCTTATTTTTATATATTTTACAATAGTTGAAATTTGGGTTGTTATCTTATCTTATTATATTATATTTACAGATGCTGCTCTTAGTGGGGGATTGGGTGCAGGAATTGTTGGTACTGGTAGCGGTAGTGTTAATTTTAGACTGGCTTCATCATCATCTGTAACATCTTCTTCGTCTTCGTCAATATCAGCATATTCATCGCTGTCGTCGTCATCATCATCATCTGCGACGGAAACCGAAAGGCCGCGCATATTTCGCAACAAACATCATCATGAACGTCATTGGGGGCCATTTTTTGAAGAGCCACTCAACTCAACAACCTCAGGCGATAATAGCATAACAACAGCACATCTATATACGGAAGCTGTACTCAACTGTCGAGTTGGAATGCTAAAAGACAAAACGGTATGTTGTAAACCCATTATTTATACAAAGTGTACAAGTTTCGTATCTTTTTCTTTTGTTGTACTTTACGTCTTTTCCTTTTGGTAATCATAAAAGAAAGCAACTTCACAATAATTACCCAGCAAAAGTTTTTAAAATACTTTTTCAGAGGCAATCTGGCTGGTCCATGTCTTGGTTCATAACTTTCTATAAGAGCGAGATGTAATTCCTTTAGAGAGTTGTTTCTTAGTAATAAAAACTATTTGTTATAGTCATTAACATTGACCGGAAGTTCAAGCGCACAGAGAAAACATTTTGCTATTTGCCAACTGAAATTCGGTAGAACACAGAGAGAATTTATTGGACAAGTTTTAATGAAACTTTTTCACTAAACTGATGAAGTTTTCTTGACAATAAAAATGAAAAATTTGTTAAACTTTATGAAAAAGATTCATAGTTTTAATGAGACTGTTTTTAATGAAAGCTTTTAATTATTCGTATGAATGTTGAATAAATAAATGAAATGTTTATTTAAATTTCATTAAAAACTGCATTAATTTTTTGAAAATTTTCACTGGACGAGTTCCAGTGACACTTCAAAGATCTAATGCAAAAATTTATTGATATTATGTAGAAAGTTCTCTCAGTGCACGACTCAAATGTCAACTGAATTTCGCTTATTAACAATTTCAGACGATTGGAACAACTTGACATTAGTTTTCATAACAAGTTCGATTAATTCTACTGAATTTTAGTTGCAACACCCACAGTATTCAGAAATATAATTTAAATATCGTTGTATTAACTGAATTTATAAGTTCCCAGGTAGAAATTTCCAAACGTGCCAACAAATTGTATTGTCAAACCACTGATATTTTTGTAAAACCCACAGTGTTAAAAATTACCTATATTGTTTTTACTTTATTACAACCAATTAGAAGA
>CM037852.1:71852369-71882117 GCA_021234595.1 Delia radicum
AAAAACTACCCTAATATACCTAAATATTGCTTGTAACTTTTAAAAGTTTTTTAACTCTTTTGGGTTTAACTTTTTCAGAATAAAAGAAAATCGCATAAAACCTTATGTGGATGATAATCCTGATGCTGAAAAGTCTCCTATTTTGAAAAAAAAAAACATGTGCCCTCAGTTTGGAATAAATGGTAGCTCTCCAAAATCTGTAGTTTTTGTTTTTCAATAAATATAAATTTCAGAGATATTTAATTTTTGCGCTCTCAGCGTCGACGTAATTGCATTTTTTTTTTTTTTAATTTTTATATTGGCATATAAATAACAAATAAACTAATAAAATTAGATCAAAAGGATTAGTGTGCCCTTAGAAGTGAAAAAAATATGACAATACAAATTTTATCATGTCTATGCGTAAAGATCTTAAAATTTAATTTTTTTTAATGTCACATTCGCAGTTTGAGAAATAATTAGTTCCAGTCCTACGTGATCGGTAGATATTATTGCGTGTAAGTGCTAAATGGATCGTATCTTGGTATACAGAGTTATTTAAGATTAAACTTTGTAGCTTTCATAGATTGTTTGAGCCGAAAGTGACGTAGAAACGAAACGGCACTTACAGAAAACAATAGTAATGGTGATCTCTATCATATAAGAAAGATTTTAACCTATATTTCTTTAAACTGCGAATTGTATATAGCATTACATATAAGCAAGGTTGCCAACTCTTGAAGTGAAAAATGGCTAGATTGCAGAGCAAAAATGGCTACACTGGTATGAATTTTCCATCATTGTATTAATGAAACGATTTCATTAAAATCGATTCATAGGTTTAATGAAAATTTTATTAACTGAATGAAAATTCATTAATATTGGCATTTTTTTCATTAACATTTTTTATGAATTTTTCATAATTTCATAAAAAAAATTTAATTACTATAAATGCAATTAATGTTTATCCCGATGAAAATAAATTTAAAATAACAAATATGCAGGTGCTTGTGCAAATTTAAATGTAACTGACACTAATAGAAAACATATGATTTTCTATTGTTGATTTACTTGAATAAACGTCACTACATTGCTAGGTCTGTCAAAAAAACAGAGTAGTATTTGGAAGATGACAAAGCCAATTGTGACAATATTTTGTTGTTGTTTTTTTTTTTTTTCTTTGATATTTTAAATTTTGAATCTCGCTCCTAGACGAGGACAAGAAATTCTCATTGAGTTTGTGATTTAACATAACAAATATCTCTAGAAATTCTAATAACAAAGTCCCCTGAAGATTTCCTTGGGCAGGAATGAAATCCGGATAGGGACACGAATACATCAGATTGTTTTTCACAATTTGTTAAATAAGTTTTGGGACTTTAGCACATTTAATTACTATAAATGCAATTAATGTTTATCCCGATGAAAATAAATTTAAAAAGAAAAATTTTCTAAATTTTTTTCAATAAAACTTTTGACTTGTAATAAGAAAAAAAATTTTTTTATTTTTTTTATTTTATTAATTAATAATCATATAATTACAAATTATATACTATTACCCTTACCGAGCACTAGCTACTATGGCCTTCGGCGCGTTGTAGCGAAAACAGACCAGTGCCTCTGGTGGGAATCGAACCCACGACCCCCGCACAGATAAGCCAGCACGCTACCAACTAGCCTACCGGGGCGCACAAAAAAAAAAAAAAAAAAAATTTCTTTTAAACAGAATTAACCAAAACTTTGATATAAAAAAAGTACAATAATTAAAATAATTCTTTTTTATGGATAAAAAAAATGTTATTTTCAAAATTTGTATCTTTTTCGAATTCGTCAAAAATTATTAGCTCTTGCGAATTTGTTGAGAAACAATAGTGAGTGCTCATTGGTGAGTGGCCCCGGGAAAACCTTTCCTGTTAGCTTTCTTTTTTACATGTAATCCTATTCCAAGTAACGAAAATTTGCTGAATCAGGCTGAGTTTAATAAAAATCTGCCATCGCTTTTGAAGAACAGCCTGTGATGTTTACTTTCGATTTTTTCGAACTTTTTTTATAAAAATATTTTATAGATTCTATAAAGACCAGACCTTATTAATAATATCAACGAATGATAATTTCTCAATACAAACCAAATTAATGCTATGCTAAAATAATCATAAAAAGTGCAAATTATTAAATATCCACGAAAATATTTCATACACACTATGAATTTTATTCATTAAACACATGAAACTTTCATAACGATTAGGCTAGGATTAATGAAAAAAATTTAATATACTTTATGAAATTTTCATTGGGTCAATGAAACCGTTCATTAAAATTGATTTAATGAAACACCTTTCGTTGACTCAATGAAACGTTTCTTTGGGGACTTTTTTATGAAAAAATTCATTGGATTAATGAAGGAATTCATTAATACTACGCACAAACTTCTATCAGTATAGAAATGGATAAATTCGGAAAATGATACTAAAACTCCATAATTTGAATGTAAGTTATTAACAATTTTTAGTTTTAGCACGAATTTGGTAAAAGTACTCTACTCGAATTTAAATGTGTTCATAACTTTAAAATATTTTAAGTAAAAATTTACAAAAAAAACATTAAAACCGAATGTAAAAATTATATGTCAAAAATTAAAAAGTTTGTAACAATATTTAAAAAATCGTAAAAATTTAAGCATTTTTGTATGAAATTAAAAAAACTTGTGGGAAAAATGAATCGCTAAATCTTCCGGCTTGATACAATCTAGCCATTTTTTTATGCCTAAATAAAAGTAACCTGTGGTATTGGTAAGTTTAAGTTAAAATATTAATTTTTAAGATATTAATTTTTAATAAATAGAAATCTTCGAGCTCGAGGTCTAGTTTTTTATATAATGATCAATTTATTTTTTAATATTTCGACATTCGTCGAATGTCATCTTCTGGAAAATCTATAACAATTTTAATAAAAAACACATTCCAACAATATGACTAATATTAATGTAAATGAAAGGTCGATTGAATACAACTTTAAAAAATATATTAACTTCTAAAATCGGGTTTCATTTTAGGGGGAGGTAAAGTTTCCCCTAAATGCAAATTTTGTATTGTCTATCGGCATAGAAAATCGAGTAAAGCTTACGTTTTAAAGTATATGGTGTGTTTAGTAAACGTATGTAAAATGTTACGGAGAACATTTTTGTAGAATATGTTAACAATCTAACTCCTCAAGGTAAGGGTCTTTTTTGTCCTTCTTTTAAAAAAAGATCAAAAAACACCATTAAAACAGGGATTTAAGGGGTTAAAATGTTCCGCAAAAATATTCGCCGTGAAATTTTACTATAAGTCCCTGCAAATAAAATTTTTCAATGTTTTTAAATAATTTTATTTAAATTTTTAAGTTAATTTATATTTTTTAATGAATTATCTGAATTTTATTACTTGTATTGGAAAAGAGCATTTAAAAGCAACTGAAACATGTAGCTCTTAATCTAGGTTTGCATTTAAAAGCGCTTGGATCCTCTTTATTTGATATGCTCATTCGTAAAATATAAAATAATGATTTTTTATGAAAATCTAAGAGAAACGCAATAAAAATATGCAAAATAAGTAAAAATATGCATTCAAAATATGCATTTCGAGCAAAATAAGTAAAAGTATGCAATAAAAATATGCATTTAAGCGAAATATTCAAAAATATGCCCTTAGAACAAAATATGCAAAAATGTACAATAACAAATCGATGCCATTTTAACGTAAACTCTTTGATTCGCAAAGTTATTTGTTAACCTTGTTCCCAGACTTAAGGGAAAACTCATGCATTTGCACACACAAAGAAATAAAGTGTCAACCGAATGGAACAGTGCATATTAATGGTAACAACCCAGGCAGAAAAATACAATCGGCACAGTGTTGGTAAATCGTCAGCGGCGGTCGGTTATGCGTTGACAGAACGTGGAATTAACAATCCTGGCAGTATTGTCCTGTTACCCGATTGATACCAGTGGCCAACCGTTGGTTTTAACGAACTTCCCACCTAATACCACGAGTAAAAACATATAATACATTATTTTATATACACTTATAATTTTCATCTGGCAGTGTATTTAACCGGACATAGTTATATAAATTCATATATAAAATTAATTTAGTCCAAAAACTTTAATATGTTGTCATATATAGTCATAACGCATCTCGATCAATATATAATTGTATATTGTATTTAGAATAAGATAAAATTAATCCAATTAAATATGACGTTATATATACCTAAACGTTTCAAAATATAAAATAATATATATTTAGATATTATATCATCCCGGTTAAAAAAATGAAGATTTATGTAGACGTATCAATTTCTATGTGACGCTATATGTGATTTAATTAAATTTCATCCGATATATGGGCCCATATAATTGTATATGTTTGTGTGGGCTTACATCTCATCTGATGCAATTAGAAAAATATTCTGCACAATTTTGTCCAAAAATTGACCCGATAGAACTGTATTAGTTTTGTATCTTATTGTATCAGTTTATATACATATACGCTTATGTATTACATCAATATACTAGTACAATCACTAGCCTATCACATTTTGTATATAATTTTATATGGGGGCTTTTGACAAAACTCCTTAAGTCGAAGAAAATTGAACGCAATTTTTGTCTTTGTCTTTTTTTTATACACAAAAGATGTAGGAACCCTAAAAATAACTTGTTTTGTTTGTAATATTAACTAGTTTTATTAATTTGAAGAGAATTTAATGAATAAAATAAAATTTGCATATTTAAATCAATTTGCAACAAATTATAACTTCGTAAACTTTTGCAAGTGACTAAAATCTGAAAGGACTAAAAACGTTGAAGCAAAACACGTATTTGACGGTAATTATTTCTGCGTCAAATTTAAAAACCGGATAAAACTATAGCTTATTTTGTATATATATGTATCAGTTCAGATATATATTTATGTTACTATATGAAATCGGATTAAATTGTATCGCACCATTATTCGGATGTCATTTTATTTTATATTATGAAATTAGAACAAAGCTAATGCAAATAAATTATTATTATCCAAGGAAAAAGAGTTATATAAAATATTGTATTATTTACTATAACCATATCTCGTTATATATTGCTTTGTATGGCACAATACATAAAAATATATAATTTTTGTTTTTCGAGCAAATTCTATATTGACAATGTAATAATCCCGACTAAAATTACCCCAACTCGGGAAGTGAAACATGGCCCATATTGTACGGAATTCTGTACCGGGAGTTCCCGTGCTAAAAACCCTAGTACTGGAGAAAAAAATGTGTACTGAATTTTTAAAAATTGTACTGATTGCACTGATTTGACATTTCCAGAAAATTATAATTTTTTTTTCTTAAAAAAGTTCAATTTTTAATCCATTTAGAATACAGTTTTCAGAACTTTCTTAGATTTCCTAATCAAATGGAAATGTGCAAAAAAAACCTTGAAAACTAAAAAAAATACTTATGTGGGACACTCGTTCAAAATCTAAAATTAGTTTAAAATCCGAGAGCTTTAATATTTTAAAATATTGGGTCTATTCGGAAAACAACTATTCAGGACGAAAAAATCAGACCACTAAAGACCACTGCAAATGTAGCTAAACAGAAGTGAAACTTCACTTGGTGAAAAGACGACTTACATTTCAGTAAATTCAACTAACTAACACAGTTGTAGTTAACATCAACCACGTATGCAGTAAAAAATTACCAAACATTTGTTTGTTTTATTTTTTTAAATATACTACTGCAAACTACAAATGAATGTAAAATTATAATACAGTAATTTGATGTGGTTTGTTTTTTTAAATGAACTACAATTGAAATTTCATCTACACATGACTGTTTTCTCAGTTAAAAATAAGGATTACTGTATTACAATTCAAAAAACTATAAATATTTACAGCAGAAGTTCCCTGAGTGTAGGTACTCTTGTTTTAGTTTTCGAGTTGCGCAGTGTAAATAAAAGTTCTAAAATATGCATATTAATTTATAATTATATTTAACAAATAAAAATATTGTTGGGTATTATGTTAAAAAGTCTGCAAAATGCATCATATAACTGGAGCAAGGAAATAGAGGAAACGTATTGTAGCAAATGCGAGAAATGGTGGCAGAAGAAAAAAACGCTGAAATATTATAGTGCCATATATATTAATATTCATAAATAATACAATGTTGCCAAAAAGTCAAGTTAAAAATGTTAAATTATATTCACGAATAGTCGAATGATTTTAACTCAAAAATCCATTAATGTCTTAACAGACTCGCAAAAGTAGAAAACAGAAGATAACAAAATGTATGAAGAAAAGTATTTAAATCTCCAGAAGGCGACTTCAATTTGACTAAAAGCTTAGCAGTGTTTAAAGAAGAGGATTTTTTCAATAAAAAATACATTTATTTAAAAAAAGTGACAAGGACCCTCATAGTCAAACTGTAACAGCAGTAGAACACAACAGCGCCAGCAGCATCAATGGTAGAAGCATTAAAAACAGACAGGAACAGAAAAAATACACAACTACTGGTAATTGCAAATGACAGTATTGCAATGTGAAATATACTGATGCCATGGCGACGACTGCTGCTGTTTTACTAACTGCAAAGTCTTGTAATATAAGGGGTTACACCTATAAAAGCAGCTAGAGATGAGACTTCCAGTTGGTGTATTTTTTTTTTGTTTATTGTGCAAAAATATAAAATTATTTAAACAGGAAAACTTAACAAAACAAATATTGTTTCTCAAACAATATTTTTAAAAACAAGGGACCTAAATCGGCTTGAAGGTAGCAGAAAGACTAGTAAAGAGGTAGGAAAGTATATAGGATTTATTTAAACCGTTTTTTGTTGAAAAAAGTGCGTTTTTTTTCAAAAACCAAATTGTATGAAAACAGCTTTTAATCAAAAAAAGTATGACATAGCCAAAAAAAATTATATCATTATACAAAATGTTAGGTTGAAATTAGTTTAAATACGTATGAAATGTGTTCTTGGGGTAAAATTGGAATTTCTAATAACTTTGGCTAAATAACTGATAATAACACTTTTGAACTAACTTTTTTGACGAGTGTACTCCGGTGTGTAACTTAGTGCTCTAAAAAATATACTCATAAAAAAGCGTGCATATATTTAAAATACTATGTAGGTAAAGTCCACTGCAAATGTAGTTAAGGACAAATTTAATTTCGGACAACTTACATTTCAGTAATTTTAGCTAAAATTGTGCTTTGCTTTTTACTGTTTAAAAAATGAACCACAATTGTAATAAAAATGAACCACATTTTTATTTACTTGTTTTATTTTTCTAAATAAAAAAAAATGGCTACATAATATGAATGTAAAATCATAATAAAGTAATTTGATGTGGTTTGTTTTTTTAAATGAACTACAATTGTAGTCAAAACTGAAATTTATTTTACAAATGACTATATTTTCACTTGAATATAATGATACGGTATTACTATTCAAACAACTACAAATATTTACAGCAGAAGTTCCCTGAGTGCACAAATAGTTTAAAATTCGGCTATGATAACAGAAAATAGTAAATGAATTTGCACGCGAAGAATTTTTAACAAAGTTGGGAATCACAGTTTGTTAAATTTTAGAGATATAAATTCTAGGCACTACAATTACCTAACTCTATTCACTACAATTAACTAACTAAATTACTAACAGAATTTTTCAGCTATATCAACAAAAATTGTCTGCCTAAATGTTTTCTCCGGATCGGCCTAGAGACAAGTCCGTATTTATTACCTGGAATATAAGTATGTAGTTTAAACAGACTTTTTAACTACGGCTAACTCACAATTGTTTAAAAAATGTTTTTTTTATGTTTTCGCTATCAGTTTCAGTTGTAGATGGCGTTATTTTCGCATAATATTTTATAATAATAAAATAGGCCTTGTTTTTGTACTGATTTTATGATTATAAAAAATTATGAGAAAATAACGCCACCTACAAAAATAGCGGAGACACACAAAAACATTTATTTTAACTAGAAAATTTGAGAATCTCTAATTACTAAATATTAGGTGGAAAAATTTGTTCAAATATTGATGATATTTGTTCTTGAGGTTAAATAAGATAAGTAAGAACTTTAGCTAATTAACTGTTTTGAGAACTGAATGAGAATTTTTAACAGACATTTGAACTAACTTTTTTCTATGAGTGTATATAAATTCCAAAAACATTTATCAAAAATCGTTTAAATTAAGCTGCGTGCTGGTTTTAGAAATATTGCAACACTGTTTCTTCACCATTATGTACTTTTTGATAAATGTGGATATGCAGGCGCGGGTACAGGTGAAGGCAAAATTTTGTAATTTCCAGCCCAACAGAACATTTTTCAATACAAAAATAAAATATATAGAAAAGTTAGCAAACAATATTTTCCCCCGAAATGGTTTGCTGGACCAGCGCCTGAGTAATGCCAATAAAATAATTTTATGTTAACACTATTTATTTGCAATGAAAAAATTACAACTAAATTTCTTCTCCCGTTTTAAAATATATTTGACCCCTTAAGACACAGTGACATAGTTTAGTTTCTTTGTTGGCAAGTCTAAGATTGAAAAGTTAAAAATTGTTTTTTGATGCTAAGCATGGGTATCCTGAAATTTTATCACTATCGAAATTTTTAATTAAGTTAATATTTCTTTATATTAAATTTTGGGCAATATTTTGTCGAAAAGTTTGGAAATCCTAAAATCAGATTTAGCTTTTACAACAAAATTTGTTGCCAATCGAATAATTCCGTTGTGGTAACCAAACTTTTCAGTTGTGACAACCGGTCACGGGACCTTTTCTTCAAATTACTCCCTTTCTTCCCAAAAGTTAACTAATGCTAATGCCAAAAAAGTTTCATTACCATATAATTGTAATGAATTTTTTGGCATAAGCATTTGTCATACTAATGCTAATGAAATCACACTAATGCCTGAAAAACTAATTCCAATTGAGCAAAAAAAGCATTTGTTTACAAAAAAAATGGAGTACAAATTGTAACACTTAATACGGGAAACGAAATGGAACGAGGAACTAACTTTCTATTATCCGATAACATACCCGTATGTTATGTCACGTAAATAAGTAAAATAATGAAATAACCCTTTGGCTGTTTTTTAAAAATTTCATCACTCGGGATCTCTCTCGGACCTAGCCTTTTTATATTATAAGGGTGTATTAATGCTCCGGTGGAGCAAACATTTTATCTCGAAAACTAAGCATGATATCGCAAAACGGACATTCATTCCATATCGTTTCATTTTGGAACAATATTCCATTATATTATAATTCAATTTTTATTTTTACATATGGCAACACAAATGTGCAAATTGTTCCAATTCCAATCGTTCCCCGTTTCATTCCATATCGTTCCATTTTGGACCAATGCTTCATTCTATTATCGGAGTGATTAAATTTTTATTTTCACGTACGTTTTTTGTAAACAAATAATTGTTTTTTCATAAAAAATTAATCTATCGGAATCTTTTCCAGACCTAGCATATTTGCATTCAGTCAATGGCAATTTTCTTCCTTTAATTAATTCATTACTAATGGTAATGAAATTTCAAATCATTACCATTAATCAATGAAATCAAATCAATGAATTTCATTATATTTAATTAAACAAATGCTAATGAAAATAATTTCATTACAACTGGTATCAATGAAATTGTAATGAAATCATCAATTAATTAGTCCATTCAATTAATTAGTCTCATGTATGGTATAAACATTACATTTATAGACACCCTGTCAATTTTAATATCTTCGATGTACAAGAGTATAACTTTTTCAAAAGGTGAGCCAGTTTGGAATTTTAAGACTTTATGAAAAAACATTACAAGATAAAGAAAAAAGATGCTTATGCTACCACATTAACTTGCAAGGGAGGTATCCCGATTCGGACCGCAGATCTTAATAAACTTAGGATATGTTGTAGAAAATAAAAATTTTAGGGACCGTGTTTTTTCAACTTCCCTATCTTATGTTTAGGAGGGACTAAGTGGGGTCAAAATGTATCCTATTTTACACATTCTTCGGTTTATTTAGTTCTATTTGAAGTAACTATATAAAGGGTCCGCCATCCAACGTTTTTTTCAACTAGTGCTTATTTCGTGAATGCTAACACTTAGCTCATGTCTGATTTGACAGATGATTAGTTTTATCCTTCCGCTGAACGAATATGGTTGTGTATACGCTTGAACAACGCTGGGAAATATTGCGACATTTGAAAATCATGGTAATGTTGCAGAATGTGTGCGAAAATTCAAATCAGCCGCAGAGCTGATGTCGTTTGGCCACCTCGGAGCTGCGATTTGACACCGTTGCACTATTATTTGTGGGGTGCCGTCAAAGATAAGTGTTACGCCAACAAGCCAGAGACAATTGACGCTTTAAAGGACAATATTCGTGAAGTCATTTATGAAATACAGCTGCACTCAATCGATAATGTGCTTAAAAATTGGACCGATCGTGTAAGCTACTGCATGGCCAGCCGTGGCAGTCATTTGAATGAAATTATTTTCCATTATTAACCGGAAGGATTGTACTTTCAAATAAAAAAAGAAATTTGTGAAAATATTCAGTAGTTTTTTTTATAGTATTTTCAAAAAAAAAGTTATTTGGCGGACCCTTTACAATTTTGGTATTAAATCAAATGTCCATTTAATTTAGTCGAGAGAGTGTCTGAGCTTTTTCTGATATATAGCGTCTTGTTTTGATGCAACTTTTTCCGAAAAGTTTTTTCCCCCTATATTTCAAATAATTAAAAAATGTAGCAACTCTGGGTCCACTATATTGGACCCAGTCATTTGAATGAAATTATTTTCCATTATTAACCGGAAGGATTGTACTTTCAAATAAAAAAAGAAATTTGTGAAAATATTCAGTAGTTTTTTTTATAGTATTTTCAAAAAAAAAGTTATTTGGCGGACCCTTTACAATTTTGGTATTAAATCAAATGTCCATTTAATTTAGTCGAGAGAGTGTCTGAGCTTTTTCTGATATATAGCGTCTTGTTTTGATGCAACTTTTTCCGAAAAGTTTTTTCCCCCTATATTTCAAATAATTAAAAAATGTAGCAACTCTGGGTCCACTATATTGGCAAGTTGACTATCAAAATTTTTCTTTTTTTTAGTACTCTAATCCTGTTTACAAATAAATCTTGTTTTTGTAAGTTAAAGGCAAGTTTTCATACAAAAACTAATGATTCTTTAACCCCAATTTTGAAACCTGAGAATAATCGTGAGATTAATTAAAAAGTTAAAGAGTAAAAAAAAATACGTGTTTCTTTTTTTGCTCCTTTACAACATATCCAAAGTTTATTAAAATCTGCGAGTTCGGGTCGGGATACATCCTTGTTAGTAGTGAACATTTACAAAAACACTGACAAAGCCTTCTTTTTTAAATGTCTACTTATTTAATTTTTTGTATTTATATTGTATTTACTCTATTGCAACAGTTTTGGACAAAATAAATAATTTTTTAACATTATATTATGCTTTTGAATGAAGCAAAAAAGTCATGCATTGCTCCTTTTAAAATTCCCAAAAAATATTTTTTATCGATATTCTCTTCAAATATTTAAAACGTATATAATTTTTTTAGAAAACTTATCAAACAAAAAAAAAAAATGATTATGCAAATTTCAGAGACTTATAGTGGATTATTTAGATTCTATGATACAATCATTGATTACATAGATACAAACTCTTCTTCTGTTAAGAACAAACACTTATTTTTCATACACATTCATATATTTTTTGTATAGGTATACGACATATGTCGATCACATTTTACGTGCTTGACAGCTAATGTGAAAGAGTTTGGGATCTATGTAATCTATGGATACTATACTGATTAATTAACACTTTGACGATGAAGTCCCATTTTTTCTTTTTGCCATTTTATGCAGGCCTGAAGGAGGATAATCACAAAACTTGTTGCGATTGCCTATTTACAGATGTGGCTTTTTAGGGATACCAATATATTGCAGCCTAGTAGCCTCAGAGTATGACAAGGTCTACTTATAGTCAAAAATTTTTTGTTTGTTTTTTATGATTTTTTTTATGTTTTCGTTTTTAGTTTTTATGATGTTAAAAATTCAATTTTAAGTTTATACGAACATTGTTATTATTTTTGGATAAGGCATAACTTAAAGCAAAATATAAAATTAGGTATTGACCCATTAATAAGCAACATCCCATTTATGATTAATCTTTAGTACTATATTTCTGCGATAGGGGGGAAGTAAAGCGCCAAAAGAAGCACAACATTAATTTTTAGTCATAGGCAAAGTCTCCTCGAAGTTTCCTGAAAATATTTTGAGCGGTTTCAGTTCGGTCGTCAATGGGTTAGCTTTGTATGAAGTGAATACAGGTGGGGAGTTCCACATTCAGTCTGAACACAGGGTAAGATAAAGGGTGTTAAGTTTGGGTTTCTATGGTCCAATATTCCATTTTCTGAATTTAAGTTGTAACAAAAATCTATCGATTGCTTTGGCACTCCGTGTTAAAACAGTGTGTGTTTAAATATTCTTATTTGTTTTTCTAAATATTATGCAAATGTTTTTAAATATGGTATTCCAGATACATTATTCTAAAAGCTAAACATATATGGCTTAAAAATCGATATATTTTTGAAAAAAACTGCATTCTCTGAATGCTATTTTACCATATGTTTTATGTAGATATCACGTATTCACAACATATTCTCATGAGTTACTTGCTATGGTAGCAAATTTCAAGGAGTAAGAGATCTATGTAATCTATGCATTTTCCACTCGGGATAGTTTTGTGCATTGAAATGAAAATCTCGCTACCCATCATTGTTTTCAAGTGAAATGCTAGCTTGTATTTATTAATTTTAAAACTCTTTTACTAACGCTTTGTATATTGTTAATAAACTAGACTTATAATTGAAGGGCTTATTGTAAAAACTTTTATAAGCAAACATTTTATTTTCAGTTTGTTTTCGCCTTTTAATTGTTGAAAAAGTGCAAAACAATAACTTTCAGGACGTTTATACTCTAAGCACGTTTACTAAGTGTTTAGCAAGACTTCTTCTATAAGATATTAATCAATGAATGTCTAGAAAATTGCAAAAATCAATAAAACAATAAATGCGACTTATAATTTTTTACAATAAGCCCTTCAATTATACTAGTTTTTGAGAAAAGCACTTGAGTAATTTATAAAATTGTAGATTGTACACCATTTTATATTTGAGTTGTTTTTAGTAAAATAAACATCATATATTTTAAACTTTGAACATAAATATTTAAAGAAATTTGTATGTAGTAAAGCTTTAAAATACACTTTTGTACTAGGGTTATACTTTTTAGAACACAGAGAAAAATTTAGCTACTTGCCAATTGAAATTCGGTTACTACGACTCAAATTCTGTTATAACGAATTTCAGATGGTTGGCGCAACTTAACACTAGTTTTTACAACGAAGTTCGGTTAATTAAAGTAAATTTTAGTTGCAACACCCACAATATTCAGAAATCTAATGTAAATATCGTTGTACCAACTGAATTTGTAAGTTGTTACCATTAATATACACTTTTAAATTCGGTTGGCATTTCATATATGTATGTGTACTAATACTACTATCAATATAACATTAATAATGTCTTGACCAATGTGCTTATCGAGTCTCTAGACCAGTTTGACATACACCGGGACATAGTAGCCTGGGTCGGTCATATTAGGGAATAGGTGGATAAATTGCTAGGTAAATGGCATAGGGATCAGAGACAGGGTTAACCGTGGAACTCCTCAGTGGGGGGGGTCCTATCTCCACTCCTATGGGTGACGACGATTAATAGTCTCCTGAGGATTCTATCCAGTGAAGGTTTCCAACCTGTCTGCTACGCAGACGATGTGACTTTTAAGGGGGGAGAATTCTGGATATCTATGTAGGAGGGCATATTATGCACTCGAACTGGCGTACTACTGGGCTAGGCCCAGGGGCCTAAATGTCAATTCGGACAAAACTGAAATATGCCTTTTTACTAGGAAGAGGAAGATTATTGATTTTGATGAACCTATCTTCCTGGGAAAAACGGTTCATATCTCCGATATGGTCAAGTATCTGGGAGTTGTTCTTGATAGAAAACTATCCTGGAGGGACCATATTAATGAAAGGGTGAAGAGGGCCCACATATCGTGGGCCGTCTGTAGAAGGGAAATAGGATCTAAATGGGGTATGAATCCCAGGATGACACACTGGCTATACATTAGCGTTGTCAGACCTATACTGACGTTGACTATGATGAGGCTAAGGGCTACCGGGGAATGGGACAGAAATTACCATATTACCGGTCACCGTACGATTTTGGACCAGTTGCCATGGTATTGCTTCTCACAATGGGACTGCGACAGGATTTCAGAGAGGTCGGTCACGACGCTCTGTGACACGTTAATCCCCGACAGAGAAACATGGTTAAATGGGACCTTCATGGGAAACCACCCGGGGATCCACTTTTAAATAAAATTTACAGCCGGCAGGTTGTTGAAAAATGTATCATATAGAGACAATCTGACAATTATAAGACACTAATAATACAATTTAAATGGAAAATCACACCTGTCCATAAAAAAAGTCAGAAAATAGTAAAGTCTGATTTGAAAATGAATAGAGCTTATAATTTTTAGATAAAAACGTTTATTCTTTCTCTTAACCTCAACCTTTCTAAATAACAAAATGCTTTTAGAAATTGTCTTCGGTGCAGAAGTTTTTGTTCCGAATTGTTAAAAATAAAAACGATATTTATTAAATACAGTTCAATATTTTCCATAAGGTTATGGCCTGAAAGTTCGCAACAAAAAATTTATAACCCTATTATGCACTATCCCACAAACTTAAAGTATGAAAAATGTTCCACACTAAATCCCAGTTGACACACTGTTCAAGTACTTGTACTCATAAAATCATGGCTGACCTGCTTTACTACAGTCATTTTTATCATTAGTTTTTCATGCAATCTTGCATGTTGTGCCATTCGAATGAGTGTGCTTTTTTACAAATATACTCGAATGTACATGAACTTACTCTGCACTCTTAATTGTTGTTTTTTCTTGCAGTCTTGAGTTATTTCAAAGTTTTTCATCTAACAATGTCCAAATACTTTAGGTCTAATTCAGACAAATGATGATGAGAAAGATACCATATAAAATAAAATAAACAACCAATGTAGTTTTAAGTCAATGTATAAGTATGTTTATTCGTGTATGTGTTAAAATGTGTGAACATTTTTCGACCAAAAATACAAGACACAGAAACCGACAAAAGAAAAAAAAAAACTAAATAAAAACACAAAATTCCAGCAGTGGGTCTCTATCCTAATCCGTCTCTCTCAACCTGTTCTCTTTTTATTTATTCGTAACCTCGCACGGGTCAAATGATATTAGAAAGTTTACATTAATTTTTATCATTAATTACATTTTTTATATATTTTAAAGATTAAAATCAGTCAGATAAAATTAAAACATATTCAATTTTAATAGAAAATATCAAAATGTAAGCAAAATAAAAGTGAAAGTTTTAAGCAACATTTTTTTTATCAATATGTTTAAATTATTTTTTAGTGTAAAAAAAATATTTTCATTTGCTTGCCCGAGTTCGGTATTTTGTTACTGAGAGGCGTAGCAAAACAAGGAGAAAAACGTTTGCTAAAATTACAAATTTTTTTTTTCAATTAGATTACAGAAAAACTGTTAAAATCAGCCATTTTTTTGGATAAATATTAATAATTCTTCGAAATAACGGTAAAAGAGTGTTTTTTGCGACGGTCGCATTTTACCATTGGTTACTCAGCAATTGTCAACCGCTTTAGAATTTTTAAACATAATTTAAAGCAAAATAACTAAATATGTATACTTTTCTTATGCTATTAATATAAACATGTAGAGATTTTTTTAAATAACAATTAAAATTTTAAATTGTTTTAAAACTTTTTAAACCTTTACAGTGGTTGTTTCGAATCTTCTTTAAAGCCACAATATTCTTAAAGTTAGAGTTCTCCTTAGTAAATTGAGCCACCATTTGTTAAAAACTGTTGAAAATTTCCAAAGTTATGGTACTTTTTCTATATATGAGTAATACCATGTCAAATCAACCAAAGGGTATATCAACTACAAACTTTATAATTTTTTTGTGAGAATACAGCATATCATCGAACTAAGACAAATACAAATTTTTGGGGATGTGGGTGCGGAAATATGAGGTCTTGAAAAATTAAAAAAACTATAATAATTTATAAAGTTGTACTTACGGAACTCATCAGGAAATTATTAAATTACCACTGATTTAACATAATTTTTTATTTTTAAAGGTCAAATGTCACTTTTCTTGACCTATATCCGATGTAAAGGCTATATATTTAAAAATTAAAAAAAAAAACACACATACATATGTTAAAGATGTTGTCTCTCTCTAAAGTTGTGACAAATTTCAAAGTGGATGTCTTTTTGGATCCAGAATACAAATCATACTGCAATCGTAGATATTTTACAAGGAAATTTAAACTATATAACAAAAAGAGTGCGCTCATGGGTTCCCGTCGATATGTTATAAGTAATCAATAAAATAAATGATATATTATAAGTAATCAAAAAAATTAAGAAACCCATATTTTTTTAAGCAATCTCACATTTAGGAATTAAAAAGTGAGGTCCAATATGAACCCATTTTCTGTATTTTAAGTTTTTTTCAAATTTCTTCCAAACAAACTATACATGAATTTGGTATCTACTGACAAGCATTTGAAATGCGCATTAACGGCATACAGCACCATGCCTCGGCATGCTCAACTTTTCATGGTATTCGAAAAAAACACATACATTTTGGGTGTTTCGGACTAGGAGGTACAATCAGTTCAGGTCCAAACTCACATATATTATTCTCTATTAAGTTTTAGTTTATAAAATGTGTTATGAATAATAAAACATTTATTTTTAATAAAGGGTCCGCCATCTAACGTTTTTTTTTTTCCACTAGTGTTTATTTCGTGAATGGTAACACTTAGCTCATGTCTGATTTGACAGATAATTAGTTTTATTCTTCCGCTGAACGAATATGGTCCGTATGTTCGTTATCTTGTGAAAAAAGTGAAAGAAACTGACATCCTCATCGATAAACCAAAGCGTGAAAAGCCAAAAACAGTCCGTACACCCGAGAATATTGCTGCTGTGGCAGAAACTGTGCGTGAAGCGCCATCAACATCAAGTCTCCGTCGTTCTCAACAATTGAACATTTCGGAGACATCATTGAGACGAATTTTGCATAAAGACCTTGGTATGACGCCATACAAAGTCCAACTGGTTCAGGAGTTCAAAAAAAAAAAAAAGTTATTTGGCGGACAATTTATTTAAGGAACTTGGCAGTTGGGAGTTTTTAATAAAACAATTTATGTTTCTTTGAAATGTTTACCGTGCAAGGAAAAACATTTATTATGCTGACTTTTAATTTTTTTATAATCGTACTTGCAGCTTAATTAGATAATTAAAAGAATTTATTTAATTTTTTATAATAAGTACACTCATAGAAATAAAGCTGTCAAGAAAGCAAAAAAAGACACTATAAATTAGTTAAAAATGAGGTTACAGAAAAAACTGCTGAAACTAGCAGACTTTTAATCAAAATATTATTAATATAAGAACAGCAAAAATAAATTTGGTGAATTTACTAATATTTAGTTATATATGAGCTAAATTTTAGTTATTTAAAAGTAACAAAATAATCTGCTAAATTCATTAAAAATGTGAAATAAAAAAATTTGTTTTTATTATTTTTTATGCTACACAAAGTCTGTCCATACCAAATCAGCAACCTACAATACTTTAACAAAGATTTCTGTTCATTTTAGCAAAATAAACTGTTATTTGCATTTTACTAAATTTGAGGTAAATATAACAAACATTTTGTAAATATTACAGTTTTTGTTTGCTATTTTAAGTCTACAAATATTTAGTAAGAGGTTTTGATAATTTTCAGAGTAAATTGCTATTTTAAATTAACTAAAATTCTCAAAGAATATAATTAAAATTTTGTGAAGATAACAGATTTACTTTTGCTGTTCTTATTTGATATTTAGCAAGAAAAAAATATGCTAAATTTTGCAGTTTTTTCTGCAAGGTAATTTTTAACTAATTTTTAATAGCCGTTTCGGCTAATTTTACTGGTTTATTTCTATGAGTATACGTAAGTTATTTGTACCACATGTTCTATATCATTTATCAATTTAATAATATAATTTCAGATTTAAAAGAAAAATTGTATTTAACTAAAATAACAACACTATATTATGCAAATTGATGAATTTTCAAATTTTTTTTTGATAAATTTATAAGGACAAATAAATGATATAAATCTGTTGAACGCTTATGAAATAGCAAGCTTTTAGTCTTTAAAGATTTCATTTGATTAAGAATTGTTTTCATATTTGGAAGAAAGTGCTTTTAAAATGCATTTTTGCCTATTTCTACGATCATTTTTATTAAATGCACACAGTATACATCGTTGGATAGGCTTTTGAAATTCACATAATTAATAGTATATACCCAGAAAGAACATGGTAATGACAGGTATAATGATATGTTATTACTTCATGCATTACTTTGAAATAGGAAATAATGACTTTATTATAATGGTAAGTGGTTATCTAAGTACCAATTTTGTATTTTTTTATTCTAATAGTATATTTATTAATTTGTTTTGAAAATTTTTACTAGAAAATTTTCAGAGGAAAAGTTAATTTAAAAAAAAAAAAAAAAGCTTAAACATAAAAAATACTGTCCAAAAATTAAATGTGATATTGTCATATTAGATTTTATTTGTTGCTTTTCAAAAAATTTGATCATTTTCAAGATATACAATACAATTGTTTCATTGGCATCACCCAAATCTTCAGTTGTCTGCAAATGAAAAAGATAATTGGCTTTACTCACACCGAGACCTTACATACAACAGACATAATAAACTCTATGAGAATCGTTTTGTCTGCATTAATGTATAAACTGCCTGATCTGGTAACCCTTATTATCAAACTATTTGAAAAACAACAATTTTATGTATTTTTGTAGTATTTTGTAACTTGAAAACTTAAGAAAATTTTTCTTACAGATTGGTTCTCAAAGGGTTAAGTATTATTTTAAATATTATAATTTAAAATTCGTAGTACAATGGAAGCCGTGGTGTCCGTTTCATTCTAAACATTTTTTTTTTTTGTATAGCCAAAATCGGGAACCATCGTGGAACCATGGTCATTCATCTGACAAGAAGAGTCTCCAGATGGGTCTGCAATGTTGAGGGTCTGAAAAGTGATGTAGAAAATTACTCAATTTTTCGTTTTTTTCAATATAGGCAAAATTGTTGTTTTTCGAGTACGTCAATTCTGCGAACAAATAAATCAGAGTTTCAATGATTTCAGTCATATTTCCACAAAAAAGAGACATAACAAAAACAACGATCAAATATATTTTGTTGATCCATCTGTTAGGTCGGATACTACACACAGAGAATTCTCTGCACGACATCCAGTGAAACTTTTAATTAAACTAATGCAAATTTTCATAAAGTTTTATGTAAATCTCAATTTATTAAATAATAGTTTCGTTCAGTCAAAGAAGAAGTTTTATTAGAAACTAGTTTCGTAAAAAGTAATAATCTGTCCATAAATGTTAAGAAATGTTTCGTTAATTTCATGACGAAACGTTACATTAGTTTGGTAACTATTATTATTACACACAGAGAAAAATTCAGATTTGGTTTTTACTCAAATTTGGTTTTTACGAATTTCGGTCGGTTGTTACAACTAAACATTAGTTTCCATAAATAAGTTCGGTTAATTGAACTGAATTTTAGTTACAACAGCCCAAATATTTAGAAATATAATGTAACTATCGTTGTACTATTAACTGAATTAATAAGTTGTCACCATTAAAATACTCTTTTCAATTCGGATGGCACTTTATTTCTCTGTTTGTATTATTATGTTTCGCCCACTAAAATTTCTCTGCGTAGGAATTAGCTTCACGAAGCAAACTTTTTAACTTCTTGGTTATCATAGACCGCCGAACTTAATCAACAAAACATTTCAACGTTAAATATGTTTAAACTTTTAATCCGCAGTATAAAAGAAGGCGAATGTAGAACTCCAATGCATTTAAATGATAACTACGAATGTTACAACTTACATACTTTTAGCATTTTTCAAAAAAAAAAAGAAGAAAAGCGCGAATAAAACCACGGTTTTTGGAATTTCGAGAAAATAAAACCAGCAGTATCTCCATAGAGTTTGTGCAAATATAATTTAAATCGGAACACCCAAGTTCAGATTTCGGTCGATCTATCGTGGAATGGCCTAAATATTGTGATGTTATTGCCGTTTGCTGCAAGAAGTAAGTGTATACTACGTATGTAGTTATGTAGTACTTCAGTACTTTATGTTGCCCAGCAGCTATTTTCTTACAACAACAAAACATTACCACAAAATTCACCTTAAAATATTAAATTTGAGAGTGTGTGTGCATTGTGTGTTTGTGTTGGAATCTGTTTGAATTTGTGTTTAAGTTTATGTTGTAAGTATATTTGGCAACAACATTTTAAACCTAGACTTTCGTGGTCTTTGCTGTTAGTCTAACATACATATGTCTTAATTTTCTTCAAGACAAGAAAAATTGTTGTGAAAATTTTTATGGAGTTTTTCAAAGTTTTTCTTGTGTGTGTGTGAAGCATTTTTTTTTTTTTATATTTTCTTAACATCATTTTTAGTTAAACTTTCATAACCTTCTAGGTATCAAAACAAAGACCTTTTTATGATAAGGATTTTACGTCTGTTCGAAAACATTGTGTCAAAACGCTACACTAATATAAACAGATAAACAACCATAAATATCAATTGTTGTTATTTCGTTACTCATCCTTCTTTTTTTTGTTTTTTGGTTCCCTCTATGTACATTTCTACTTGTACACGGTTGAGAGAGACTTTAGAAAAACTTTGTAATCTTCCAAGCAGAAAGTGCCAACCGTACAAAAATATAGAACTGGCAAACTAGTTTTATTTTTGTAAAACCGACCCTGTTAGAAAATACTAGTGTTGTAAATAATACTATATCAGAAATACACTGTTCTGCTTTGCAAAGCAAGTGTTATGACAGTACCATACGAAATGTTTGTTACCAATACTACAACCAATTACACTGATTGAATTTTCCATCATAGTATCAATGAATCGATTTCATTATTCATTTAATTAATGAATAATTTTATTACATGAATGAAAATTCATTGATATTGTTATTTTTTTCATTAAAATTTTGTATGATTTAATTTCATAAAAAAATAATTTAATCAATGAAAAATGTTCGAATTTTTTTCAATTAAAATATTAACTTGTAATATGCAAAAAAAAATAGTTTAATGTAATTTTTTATGAAAATGAAAATTATTCAAGTTCGAGGATATACTCGATATTTCATTATTTGGATATTGTCCTAACAAATAATCTATAGAGTTTTTGTTTTCTATTTTATTAATTGACCACTTTTAGGAAAGTGTTGATAGATCTATTTCGGGAATTTTCTAGAACACATTTTCAAAGAAGTGACAATCACATGCAAACATCAAACAGTCATATAACCTAGTTATCCCACTAAATTACAAGTTCATATATTAGTTCTCATTTAGTGCGATAACTATGTTATATGAATGTTTGATGTTTGCATGGGATTGTCACTTTTTTGAAAACGTGTCCTGTTGATGGGAACCTAGAAAATTCCCGAAAAAGATCTATTAACACATTTCTGGAAGTGGTCAATTAATAAATTAGAATAAAGAAATATAGAGTATGGTCTCCAACTTGAATAATTTTCATTTTCAATGCACAAATAAAGGTCGAAAAATCATATTTTTTTTTTAATAAAAATTATATCAAACTTGTAATCTTTTATATTGTTTCTATATAGTACATTTTGGATAAAAACAAATTATCGCTGAAATTAAACTCATTATACTACAAATGACATAAATAGTTTTTTGTTTGACAGAATTAACTAAAACGTTGAAAAAATTGAGTTGAGGAAATCTCATAAAATTGAGCGTATCAAGAGTTGACTAAATGACTAAAAGTTTCCTAAAACTTTTTCTTAAGTCGGCATAAATGCTTTTGTTAACAGTCAACAGATTTTTATTAGTTTTTTGATTAAAGAACAAATTGATTTTAGTTAATATCTCAACCTCTTTAAAAAGTGTTTAATAGAGAAATCCAATTTTTGTGTTATTATAAAATTAATGCAAATATTTCATAAAAACTATGAATTTTATTCATCAAACCCATGAAATTTTTATAACGTTCATGCTAGCAGTAATGAAACAATTTCATATACTTAAGAAAATTTTCATTGGGCCAATGAAATCATTTAATAAAATTGTTTTAATGCAACATGTTTCATTGATTCAATTAAACATTTCTTAGGAGAGTTTTTTATACAAAAATGTATTGTATATCGAAGTTATTCATTAATACTACGCACAAATTTCTATCAGTGTAGAAGCGTTATCTTTTTTTGATATTTTCTTATATTTTACACAAAGTGATGTAAAAGACTGTGACCGAACTGGATTGCTACTTTTTAAATTAAGGTATTTTGATAGCACGAAATATTTTGAATTATCAACGTTATGCCAACGGTGGCAAGTCCGACCAAACCAATAGTTGGCCACTGTTATCAAACAGGTAACAGGACAATAATCTCAAGTTTGTTAATCATACGTTCTGCCAACGCATAGCTGACCGTAGCCGAAGCTTTGCCATCTCTGTGCCGATTGTATTTTCTGCTTGGCCTGTCATATAACATGATAAGATATGACATGTAATGGGGATTCTTCTATCAAAGGATAACTAATAATTTTATTATTTTTATTCTTGATTGTATATGAAATTACATTTTACAAATTGATTTATAGAATGAAAAAAAGTTTTAAGAAAATATTTCTACTTAAATATTAGGGGCAGGTGGGTTAATTTGGAACTTGGCGTAAATTGGAACTTTGCATTATTTTCGATACTAATGCATTTTCCGAATTTCTAACTATTGTATTTTGTTGCTTAATAGATTCGTCACTTTAAGCAATCCATGTTTTTGAATTTCCTGCCAGCAAACCAGCTCCAAAATGAGTCAAAAATGTTATTAAAATTTTAAATTTTTGTATGAATGAGGTTCATGCAAAAGAACCATTCTTTTTGATTCATAAATGACTCAGAAGAGATATAAAAAAAAATCTCTAGGCTCAAAAATCAATATTTTTTTTGGTACCTTACATTTGGTACCCAGCATATCCAAGTTTCACTCAAATCTAAGGATTCACCACTGTGTAGTTTCTTTTTTAGTTATTTTTCAAAAGATCTTTAGGTATTGGACTGTTTTGGAAATAAGAATAGTATACCTTTCCAAATATATGTATACTAATTGTAATATGTTCGATAAAAAGTGGCGGGGAATAACAATAATATCAAATTTTGTTTCTTATTTTTTAAACAGTGACCCCTAATACTAAATATTTGATATGAAGCCCTTTTTAAAATTATCCGCCATATTGGATCTACCGTTTTAAATTAGTGAACTCTAATTTCAGAGTCGTTTTATTTTTAAAAATTATCCGCCATATTGGTTCCGCCATTTTGAATTTTTAAAATCTGATTTCAGATTTCCCTAAAACTTTCAAAAAAAATATTTTTTAATTGTTCATAAAACAATCAATTACAATTACATTTCAGATTCAATTCTGAACCATTTTTTGGATTAAATAATTTTCTTCAAGTTTGTGTGCCTTTTATGATACAAAAAAATTAGTAATTTTTGACGATCAAATTTTGAAATTTCAAAAATATGTGTGTTATTTGATTTATTTTTTACTCATAGGAGGGACCCTCAATAAGATATCAAAACGTTGCTGGCTATGTTCGTTGATTTTTTCACTACTTTTCTTTCAGTGTTCTTCGTTTTTTTCAAAAAAAAATTCTTTTATATTGTTTAATCAGGTAAATATAAAAACGTATTCGAAAAAATTTAACATTGCAAAAATTATGTAAATTTTTGTGACATTGGTCATAATGGGGTAATGACTTTGGACATATTGTTGGTGCGGTAAATGGAAGTAAACGCTTCTTCATGTTGTTTGTATTTCATATATTTTAAATTATTAATTTATTTGAATATTATGCAGCACAGTGGTTCCAAACACAAAAAACATGGTAATAAGTATGGATCTTCTAAGCTACTGGTCCAATCGGGAAAAAGTGTTAACAAAAATTTATAAATTTGTGGTTTTTCTCAAGTCTGAGAGAAATTAATTTCATAACAGCATTTCCTTGAAATCTTAGAGTTTGATTAAAAAAAGTTTCTGTTTAAAAAATTGTAAGATCGAGTAAAAACATTTACATATAAGCATGCAGCAGAAAATAGGAACCATTAAAATTTATTTACTGCTTCTCCTACTGCTTCGTAAGATGCATACGTTCTTAAAGAGCAGAAATGAAAGGCCAAATTTCATTGATGTTTTACTTCCCTTTTTGTAGTGATTTCCAAAAAGTAATAAAATGAGCAATAAGTTTTCAATACTTTCTTATTACTTTGCGAATTTTGATTCAAGTTTGTTAAAACTTGGATTAAAAAAATGTTGCTCAAACAATAATTGAAATACATATAATTTAAATTATTACTCGTAAAAGTATTTATGTAAAAAATATAAAAAAACTATAAAGTTGGCTTATCGAAGCTCTTCTCTTAAGCGCAATAAAAACACATTCCCCGCAGAAAATAAGAAGCAGTATAAAAATTTACTGCTTCATTACTGCATAGCATCTTAAAAAGCAGAAATGAGAGGCAAAACTTCATTGCTTTGTTTCAAACATCTTATGTTTTAACAGCAATGTGAAAGAAAAATTTAAGTTTTGTAAAAATGTAAAAAGTAATTTTTATTACTGATTTACCTTCTTTATAATTAGTTTTGTTAAAAAAAAATATTTTTTTAACAAAACTAAATAAATGAAAATTATTCAAGTTTGAGGCCATACTCTATATTTCCTTATTAGGATATTGTCCTAACAAATAATCTGTAGAATTTTTTCAAATTTATTATTTGACCCTTTCAGGAATGTGTTGATAGATCTATTTCGGGAATTTTCTAGGTTCCCATCATCAGAACACGTTTTGAAAGCGGTAACAATCCCATGCCAAACATCAAACATTCATATAAACTAGTTTACTCACTAAATGAGAACTAATATATGAGCTCGAAGTTAAAGATTATCACCATTAATCAAAAAATAAATTGAAAACTTGTTTGTTCTGTGCAAGGTCCACCTAAACTACATAAATATGAAAAAAAGCGGTAATTAAATAATGAAATCATAGTTTACATATTTTGATAAGAAGTTTCAATTTTTAAGTGTGATATTATACACATATCTTTATTCCTTAAAGCTATCCAGTCAGAAAAGAAAAAGTGCATGCATTTAAATATTTGTTATGCGCTATTAAATGATATTCCCATATGTCAACATTTTTAACGACAGGGAGAAGCACTAAGTAGAAGCGAGAATTTCATGACATTTAGGTGCTCGAAGTCAGTGCTGCCAGGAGAGACAGCTCGAATAAAAATCATGACATTTTTCAAGGCTGTCAGAAGCGCTTCAGGGTTAAATCACCTTACGAATCTGCTTCCACGGAAGCAGTAATTGTTGCTGGGATATGTTATTGCATGCTATTATGAAGGGTGTTTTTTATACAGGTATAGAATATTAAGTTGGCAACACTTTTTTAACTGGCGGCCATTTTGTCAGATGTCAAGTGATTTATGTTTAGTTTGGTTTGGCATTTTAACATGAATAGACTGACACCTGAACAACGCTTCCAAATTGTGCAAATTTATTTTGAAAATCATGGTTCTGTTCGAAATACGTATCGTGCACGAATTTTGTTTAGCGATGAAGCTCACTTTTGATTAAATGTATACGTCCCTAAACAAAACTGCCGTATTTGGAGTGATGATAATCCTCAAATGCATGTTGAAACACCGTTTCATCCAGAAAAACGGACTGTTTGGTGTGCTTTATGGGCTTATGGAATCATTTACTGTCAATGGTCACCGCTATAGAGTCATGATTACTGACTTTTTCGTTCATCAATTGAACAACCATGATCTGCAGGAACTGTAGTTTCAACAAGACGGAGCAACATATCACACAGCTCATGCCACAATTGATGAATTGAGGAAAACGTTTGGTAACAGCAGAGTTTCACGATTCGGACCCGTGAATTGGCCTCCAAGATCATGCGATTTAAAGCCGCTGGACTATTTTCTGTGGGCATATGTAAAGTCGATAGTCTAGGCAGATACGCCCGAAACGATTGACCACTTGGAGGACAACATTTGATCCGTTATTGCCAATACACGGCCAGATTATACCACGTCCGAGCCAGCAGTGGAGGTCATATGCCACAAGTCATATTAAAATTATAATGTCAGAAGATTATCTTTTGAATAAAGTAAATTTCATGTCAATTAAAAAAACCATCTTTTTTTATTCCAGTTCAAAGTTATATACCTCAATAAAAACACCCTTTATGTAAATAGATATGTTTATACATGACATTTTTTCCTCAAATTTGTTTAATACGATGCCACACAGATGGTCCCGGGTTCGATTCCCGGTGAGGACAAAATAAATTTAGAAAATTAATTTTCTATCCCTCATATGTATCGCACCCCCACCATCGGTGTTCCCATAGCACTGAGCCAAAAAGCTTCAATAATTTCCCCAACTCTCCATCAGGTGACGAGCAACAACTGTTCTAAGACTTATCATCTCTCCCAACAACAGTGTTGAAATGTTTGAAGCCCTTCATGCTTACCCACCTTTCATCTATCCACTATGCCCTTTCCGAAGGAAGCAACACATTAATAAATAGTAAATAGTCCCAGGAACTGAGAGTTTCTTATATTAAAAAAAATAAAAAATAGAAACAAAAAAAAATTATGAACGGATACATATATAATTAGATATTAACAAATCAAAATTATATAAAATAACATATAGTGAAATAGTAAACAAATGTATTTTATTTTGTATAAAACGATATCTTTACCTATTCATAAATATATGTATAGATCAGTGAAGGGCTTCCTCTCAATTTCCAATCCCCTCTGTGGTCATGCTAGAAAATGCTACTTAAGCGACGTCGGCACACGTACACTAGAGCATCTTCGTGTGGCTTACGATTGTGAACGTTCGGCTGTTTTCAAAACGTTCCTATACTATCATATCTTATTTAATATTATATTATATAAAATCAGATTGCTTTATATATCATAATTTGGATATATGTGATGAAGCATTTGATCATATATAATTTTGTCTTGGATTTGGTTTTTTTTAAGTTTTTGATATGGTCGCATGCACATTAATATCTTAATATATATTGATTAATATTACAAAGATATGGCATATTATTACTATATATGGTATATATTAATTATCGTCATTTCATATATAATTTTATAACGCTTAAAACAATGTTACGTATAATAATATATATTCGGCCTGAGTACGGCTGTCGCCTTTGTAGTTGAATTTTTTCGCTCCATACAAAATGGTTTTGCTTAAATTCAAAATTATTCAGAAATTAAACCCTGATTAAATGTGATGAAATATTATTGATACAATAATAGTTTAATTAAAACAACCATTTATTGCTGTAGGAAACATAGTTTTGTGGCCGCAACCATATTTTTTCTATGCGTATGTATGTGAAGTTTATTAACATGATGCTTTTTCTTATTGCCTACTAAATTTAATTTCTTAAAGTTTATTAATGCTCCCCTGGTTTTGTATTAGAGCATTGGCAAATCATACAGATAATGTTAATATTGACAAATTTCGCGCAACAGTGTTGATATGGTGGAGCACGCAGTCCCTTTATAAAAAAATGTGTGATTTCGATCCATTATATGCGTTGCATCCATTATTAATAGGTTTATAAAAGCTGTCAATATTATTGTTTGCTATATAAAAAAGCAATACAATTTTGCCACAATTTTCAATAAGTCCATAAAAGTTTTGCATATACATTTTTTATTTGCTTCTCTGATTTTTGTTGTAAAATAACAAAACAGCGAATGGGTGGCTCTTAGATTTTGCACTCCAATTAGTTACAGTTTTATAAACCAAACGTATAACCCGCTTTTCTGAAATATAAAAATTGCGAAAGTTATTGTGAAGTAATATCAGTTTCAAAGGATTTAAACATATTTGACATAAGCACATTTACGTCCATATGTATGCAAAATGGTGTCTTTGTCACATAGTTAGTTCAATGTGTTACAAACGAAATGACAAACTAATATATGGAATATCATAAGGTATTGAAAATTCTATCATACCAAAAGTTCACGATTCTAATTGTTTACTCTTTATCATGTTTTCTCAAATTTACAAAAACGTGCCATTAGAACTTTCAACAAAAATTTTAATAAACTTACAGTTTTATTTTTCCTGTAAACATTTCTGCAAAATAAAAATCTAATATTTATTTGTTAGATTTGTAACCATTTGTACAATATGTGTTTTAGGGTGCTTCTTAAAAAAAAAACGTCAAAGATTCATGAAATTATTTTTATGAAAACGGTAAAATTTCCAAAGTCTGGTAGCAAACCCAAATTTTTTTTCGAATATTTTGAAAAAAATTAGAGAATTATTTTGTTTTCATTAATCTTTATCTAAACTGAGTGAATTATCGGTATAATATTAATGAATTTTTGCATTAGATCTATGAACTTCTTAAAAAAAACGTCAAATATATGACGGGACAACCCTGTGTTAGATTAAGATTCTTGAAACTATTTTTATGAAAATGGTAAAATTTCCTAAGTCTGGTAGAAAACCCAAATTTTTTTTCGAAAATTTTGAAAAAAATTAGAGATTTTTTTTCCATTAATCTTAGTATAAACTTATTATCTGCATAATATTAATCAATTTTTGCATTAGATCTATGAACTTCTTAAAAAAAACGTCAAATATATGGCGGGACAACCCTGTGTTAGATTAAGATTCATGAAACTATTTGTATGAAAAAGGTAAAAACGATAAAATTTTCAAAATTTGGTAGCAACCCCAAATTTTGTTTTTTCAAAATTTTCGAAAAATCTTTTTTCATTATTCTTAATCTAAACTGAGAAACATTGTTTCATAAAAACTATGAAGCTTTTTCGTGAAGTTTAAAAAAATTTTCATTCACATTGTAAAGAAGTCTTCATTAGTTTTGTGAAAAAATTTCACTAAAACTCGGAAGGAGTGTATTCCAAGGTTGTACCTATCAAAAATCCAAAAATTTGTTTTTTTAAGAAGACTTTTTTGAAAATCGGGATGATTTTCAAAATCTGGCAGCAATTCTAAAATTTTTCGACAATTTTGAAAAATTAAAGAATTTATTTTTCACGAATATTAATCTTACACACATAAAAATAAAGCGAATTGAAAAGTGTGTTTTGGTTGCTAAAACCAAAAACTCGGTTAGTACAAACATATTTAAACGTGATTTCTAAATATTTTGGGTGTTGCAACTAAAATTCTGTTGTGTTAATTGAATTTGGTTGGTAAAACCAACATTCAGTTGTATAAACGGACTTCAGTCGTAGTAACCGAATTTTCGTTACCAAATGCGTAAATTTTTCTCTG